>JAXGGA010009161.1:0-52796 GCA_038373865.1 Uloborus plumipes | reverse complement strand
AAAAGCACATTGCGGATTCACAAATGGATATAAAAGTATCAAATGAAAAAAAAAAAAGATGATGAAGAAAAAGAAAAAAAAAAAAATCTGTAGACACAATTTTTTCGAAAAATGTTCCATGGTAGACAAACTATAACTAAAGATCCGTTATTTTCAGCAAAAAAAAAAAAAAAAAAAAACCACATACACACATTTCCAGCAAAGAGATATTTTTCATGTTGTGCAGTGCAACCAATAGCAAAATGCATTTGAAAAATTTCTGAAATTGAATCTTATGCATTGTTTTTAATCATAGCTACATATTATACTGTTCATTGGGAAGGAGGGAGAGAACAGAAACATATTTTTGTAAAAGAGGGTATAAAACAAGCAGCGTGAACTTCCCAAGTTTTCTTTTAAAACTAACCAGCATTTGTTTTGAATAATTAAGAAGATCTATAGTTACATTATACAAGCAGATTTAAATACCTTCTAAACTGCTTCTATATAAATCAAGCAAATTTTAATACCTGAAAAGCAATAATCAATGCAAAAGGTTTAAAAATGAGATTTCTGTCTGTTTTTGTCTGAAATGCAATAACAGGAGGTGAAAAGTTCATTGTAATGAGGAAACATTTAGAAAATAAATAGAAGGGGAGGCAAAAGAATTTGAAATACAGTCGTCTGTTTCTTTACTGTATAGGTAATTTTACAAAAAAGCAGAAAGTTTTCGTAACTTTGACACGACAGAAAAGTTACGAAATGGAGAATTTTTTTTAGCCAAGCTAGGCGAAGAATTTTTTTTAATGAAGGAATTAAAGATACAAGTAAGCTATTGATTAAGTTTTGTTGAGCATTACAATTTGCAGAAATTGGATAACACAGAGTTGCACCAGAAAACATTCCTCTCGTTGTTCCTCTACATTTTTTAAAAAGCATGTATTAATTTTTTTTTTTTAGCCCTCAAGTAGCCTGTGAAGTGGTTTCTCCAGCCGCCCCGCCGGCAAAGCGGAGAAAATCGCATGCCGGAAAGTTTTGGCATGAGAGAAAAGTACACTGCAAAAAATGAACTGTTGTTTTTACAGTATAATACTGGCAGCCGAGGTTCCAATTCAAAACTGTAAAATGCACGGTAATAAAATGTAGAATTAACATTTTTACAGTTTATTAAAGTAAAATTAGCGATTTTACAGTTTAGCACATTAAAATAAGCAATTTGACTTTTTATTACTGTAAAATTAGCAATTTTTACAGATTATTACTATAAAATTGGCTGTATTATGCTGTAAAAACAACATTCATTTTTTACAGTGTAACGGAAAAGAATTTTTTGGTGAAGATTTTTTTTTAATAAAGAAACTAAAGATACAAGTAAGCTATTGATTAAGTTTTCAGCATTACAATTAGCAAAAATTGAATAACAGAGTTGCTCCAGTAAATACTCCTCTCGTAGTACCTTGACATTTTTTAAAAAGGTATTTATTAAAATTTATCGAGTCCACAAGTAGCCTGTGAAGTGGTTTCTCCCGCCGCTCCGCCGGGCAGCGCGGAAAAAATGGTCTGCCGGAAAGTTTTGGTAATTTTGGCATGAGAGAAAAGTAACGAAAAAGAATTTTTTTAATCCAAAATTTTTGGGTGAAGAATTCTTTTTAATAAAGAAATTAAAGATACAAGTAAGCTATTAATTGAGTTTTTAGCATTACAATTTGCAAAAATTGAATAACATATACATACTTGCTTCAGTTAATACAGTCAAACCTGTCTATCTCGAATTTCACGGGACAGAAGAAAAATTCGAGATACGGAGGTTTCGAGATACAGAGGTTGTGATAAAATTTACAAAAATAAGCAATTGGAACAAAGTCAAATACTTAATAGATTGTTTTGCATTGATATTGTTGAATATTTTACTGTACGACATGTTGTGAGTCCACGTTTTACTAATTGTGATGACTATATCGATAGCAAGTTAATGCATACCTTTAAGTACGAACATAGTCTTTGAATGATTGTGCAAAAGATGATTTTTGTCTCCAAGTTATACCATTGATAAAGGTGACTAGAGATGAAATTCAAAAATGAGAGTCGTTTGAAATTCGAGATATAGAGGTTTTCGAGAAAAATCATTCGAGATAAACATGAGGAAAAACATTAAATTTATGCCGTAAAATCAGGGAAATTGAAAGATTTCGTCATAGAGAGGTTTTCAAGATAGGAGGTTCGACTGTATTCCTCTCGTTGTTCCTCGACACATTTTTTAAAAAGTACCGTAAAGTCGGGTTACTTGGACCCACAAGGAGGTTACTTGAGCCCACAGTAAAATGATAAAATCTGGGTTTGGTACTAGCATTAGAGACTGCAGAGTGATTCTACCTGGAGGAGAAACGAGGAACTACGTGCAAGTCTTCAACTAATAAGTACCAAACCTAGATTTTATTATTTTACTGTAATGGGCTCAAGTAACCCCTTAGGGTCCAAGTAACCCGACTTTACGGTATCCATTAAAATTAATCGAGTCCACAAGTAGCCTGTGAAGTGGTTTCTCCCGCCGCTCCGCCGGGCAGCGCGGAAAAAGTCGCCTGCCGGCCTCAACGTCGGGGGTGTTCCCGCGGCGGGCAGGTTGGCGTCGCACCGATGGCTATCGTGATTCCCGGGTACTTACGGCACCCCAGGTGGGGGGACGATACAGGCAGCCGATAGCGCACGCAGCACACCGGCGATCGCGTTCTAAACGGAAGATTTATTTATTTATTTATTGGTTTTTCTGGCGGGGTGTCGAATGGAGGAAAACGAATGAGGCATTCATGTTCTTAAGATCACGCGTAACAGCGGGCGATCGTCTGCAAGAGGGGCTGGCGGAGTAGAGAAGAAGTGCCCCGAGAGAGCAGGCGCGTGATTAGCTTATTAAGGATCGGTCTTCATGCACGGTAGAAATATCATATTACGCAGCACGAAGCGAAGAAAAATATGAAAGAACTTGGGTATTCGGAGGTAGGAAGGGCAGTCTGAAGAGTGAATGAACACTTGAGCACAATCAGGGCCCGATTAAGATATCACGGGGCCCTAGGCCAAATACTTTTTTGGGGCCCACTGTACTGAGGCTTAACGATTTTAGGCATAGGATAAAACAAATTTAGACATTGACTACAGCAATTTTACCCATTTGGGGCCCCTAAATTGTGTGGGGGCCCCAGGCCACGGCCTAGTTGGCCTATTCAGTAATCAGGCCCTGAGCACAATCTCGTTTTCTGAAATTTATAAGGTCATTAAAAAACGTAGTATTTGGTACATGACATTAATATACATTTTTATTGATATGTTGATATGTAAAAACGACTAATAACAAAAAACTGAGAGAGCTTAAGGTTTGTTTTTGTGGAGTTCAAATGGAAAAAAAAACCACAGGTCCAGTGAATGAGCAACCTCCAACTATTGGGCAAGGTGGCAAGGATAACATTTTCGTATATGGAATTGTAGAAGTTACTGCTACCAATTCATCTCAGAAAAATCTTTCGAAATCTTATATTTTACAACAAATTACGAACCGTTTATTTACAGCTCAGCCTCTTTATACTGTTGAAAATGAAATTTAATCTTTCACAAAGAAACTGGTTAAAGGAAAATTTAGCTGCAGCCATCTTATCGATGATAAATTTTAACAGTCTTAATGTTGCTTTCACAAACAGCTGACCAGGGTCGTTATTTAGGGGGTTACTTGCCCACTGCTATGGGCTTTGCAAAATGTATGTTTTTACACATAAGAGGGTGTGGTTTGCATTTCTCCAATAAAATTTGTATTGAGTGTTCCCCCTTTGCCCCCTCCCCCACCCGGAAATGACGGGTCTGCTGGTAACCACCAAAAGCACTATTGCAGTGGCGAAACTTGTCGCCAATACGTGTAAGGTAAAGGAGAGTGAGATGACGAATTGGGTAAGATGAAGAATTTACAATTTTTGACATTCTTCTATTGATATCAACATCTGTCAAAGTATTTTTTGATTCTGAGGGGTTGTGTTGCGAAGTTCACTACAAGTGCCAGTCGGAATGAATTGTTTTGCTAGCAATAACTATCAGGATAATTTTTTCTAGATATTGCATATACTTTTTTGACTTTGCAACGTTTGGAATTAATTAACGAAAGTAAGTTTCTTTTTCTGCCACTAAGTATTTGTAAAATAAAAGTTGTAATGAAAAGAAACCACACGTGGTGCAGGATGTTTACGGTAGGTTGACACTGAAAACATAAACGACATTCCAAACGAAAATGACAGAATAGGATAAGATGAAAAATGGCTCAAAGGGTAAGATATGACGAGTGGATTACTCGTTTAATATCTTATCCGACAAGTGTTTGAATGTTTATTCCATTTAAATAAAACTTAAGACATTAATATTTATGCAGATGAAGATTTTAAAGCTAAACTACCAATACTGTTGAAATGAAAGAAAAAAGATGCCCAAGACATTGATTATCCCATTTCTTAAGAGTCCCTACAAACTCAAACAAGTCAGCAAGACAACCTCCATAGCCTATCTACTCCTCAAATGTTCTCTACAGCATCAGCTTTCTTGACACTTCCTCCACAGCTGCTAATCGGCTCAGCTCTTTCTCAACACAGATCTCAAACAAGAAAACAACCAGGACACAAAGGAAGAAACTGCCCTCCTTATATCACTACCTTCCAGACCAAATTATGTTCGAAGAACGTTTTCCCAACTTCCACACCCACCAACTTCCTTGACACTTACCCCGTAATTATTCATTCATTTGCTCAGCATTTCTCTTTTTCAGATGACCATCAAGAAAACAACCACGAAACAAAGAATTAAGCACCTTTCATACAACATTTTAAGATTTCGTTTCGTGAGTTGCGATTTTCTTTATACTCCATACTTGACTTTTTCATTTGTTTCCACCACAAAAACAAGTGTCACAAGTAACAGTTCGAGCAAAATCAGAAGTGAAAAAAATCTGTCAGAAACAGCAGAAAATAGCATTTGAGTGTTTATTTCAGCACCTAAGTACGCTTTTTTCAACTTTCGGAAAACTAAAAAAAACCTGTTTTGCAACTTAAGTATAGGTCTAGTCCCCTTCAAGTATTTTTTATGAGATCTAAAATATGCTATTGGGATAATTTATCTTTTATTTATTTATTCTACCTTTAGGTTTTTGAGTTATAAATTTTTGAAAAAATTGTGCTTAGGGGTTTCTGCAACAAATGAATGCATCCAAAGTGATTTTTTTTATAAATTATCATTAAAATTAAGTCAAACCATTAATTTTGACGTGTTTTGGTATCAAAGGTTAAGTAACAGACACATTTAAGAATAAAAAAGAGCTTTTACCATGCCTAAATCGAAGAATACAAGTAGGCTACATGCTACAGTATATCTCTACTATACAAAGATCTGGCATTATTCACTCTTATTCAGTTTCTGGCAACTCCTTGTCGGTTATTAGCCATTGGATGATAGTGTCATTAGAAGGCTTCATATCCACTTTTCCCGGAGTTTCCTTATTGTAGCGAAACTGCTTGTACTTGGACACTTTGAATGGCTACTTATTTTCTTCGAGTACTTTCTTGCCTGATGTTTCGTCCGAGTTTGGCATTTTCTTATAAGATTTGGGCCACCAATTTTTGAAACTGTATGAGAACATCGTCTGATATAAGGTGAAATACAGAAAATAGGCCAGACTTACTAGCTTTTAGCATGAGCTCTGCATGCAGGAGTATAAATCCTAAACATATTTCTTTTTGCATCCAAAATCTCTAACATGGAGAAGATGAGTGGCCACGTAGAAGGTAGTTGTGAGTTATTGTTTCATACCGATCTGAGTCAGAGGTTTAGTAAAAAACACACAACTGATGAATGCCGCCAGTCATGACGAGTGAAATTTACCGCAGAAAGAACCTAAGCGACGGCGCTTAGGTTCTTTCTGCAATAAACGGATTATTTTCAAGGTTGCCAATGAGCACTGCTGATGTGAAATTTTGGTTATTTCTGTACTAAAAGATGTATTTACCTTTAAATTGTACGGTAGAACCAAAAACTCATTTTTTGATATTTTGTCACTTAGGTGGTTTCTGAAATAAACGATTCATTTAGAGATGCTCTTTTAGAAGTGAATATGATTTTCTTTGACGGGTTGCGTCATTATAGAATATTTGAGGGAGTCTGCTAGACATATGAGGTCTATCAATGGAAATTAATCAGAATTATAAAGCAGAGCTTTTTATAAACTGAGGAATTATTTGCAAGGCAGATAAGTGAAGAACATGCTCCGAAAATTTTTGTTAGGTTTTGGGTTGAGAGAAAATACTTTTCCTACAAATTTAATCTGCTTGATCGTCATTTTACCAACCTAAATTCATCATCTTACCCAATAGGAGAGGTTTAGTTCTAGCTTTGTCACATAAAATACTTTAAATTTTTTAACTTGATAGGAGTTTTTTCTTGTTTATGAGACGTGCTGCCCGATTTAAATACTGCGAAAATTTAGGTAGTTCTTGTTTAATTACCTCCAAAGTCTCTTGGAGTGTTAACTACCTTCAAAAGCTTATATAAATGTATTATTGGAACAAAATATTAAGAAGGCATTTATATATTTCTTTTGACAATCAGAATTAAAATTGCATTCATTTAGAAAACGCAATATCAATTTCTGTAATATTTGGGAACGGCTTAAAAAAGTTGAAAAAACTGTTATTATTTAAGTTTCAAAAATTTTATAATTATTATATATAATTAATAATATAAATATTATATAAATAATAATTATTATATATTATTAATAATATCCCCTCTAATTAGGAAAATAACTGATTAATGAAAACAGACAATCTGGTTAACTCTAAGAAAATTTCTTAAAATCCTATTCAAAATGCTATTAATAATACAATTGTTAATGGAAATAAGTGAAAAAAAAATTTCTTCTCAACAATAAATTTATTAAATGAGCCAGAACTACACATCAACTGGCGAAAATGATAAACTATGCAAAACCCAGCATTTTGATTTATAGAATGATGTTATCATAAAAATGTCTCTTTCTAATCTCATGGCTCAACAATTGATTGTTCAGAAATTTTTTATTCTTTCCATCTGTATAGCAAATTGCTATCGTAAAACTAACCGAGCTTGAACACAATAAATAAAATAAATTGACTTGCTATAAATTACAGCTTGAATTTACTTTCAGCGGGAAGGGGGGTCATCTATGGGTGTTGAATTGCTAGAAATCTTACCAGACAAGGAGATATTTTTAATCAGCCAACAATGTACGAGACACACAAATCAATGTCTTCAAAATGATAAACAAAAAATAAGTAAATAAATACATAAAAAAAGAATACAATAAATAAATAAATTAATTTAAAAACATTACAATTTTTAATGCGCATTATTACCATCCAGGCTTTGATGACACAAAATATTCATATTTTTAAAAAGTCTTTAAAAAAAAAGAAAAAGAATTGCTGGCCATGCAAATAAAAATTTCAACTGAAACATTTTTTCCCTTAAATTTACATATATTCTATTAAACTTGTTAGCCATTTATCGATCGCCGCCAATAAAATGAATCGACCTTATAGGGTTTTGAATCGAAAATCTGCATGTTCGTTTCACATCTGATGTTGTTTGTAATTCACTTAAATTATTTTCTTTTGCAATCTGCGTGAGAGCCATTATTCTGTTTTCTGCAGCAAACATAGCGTTTGCGATTTATGTGTGTGTAAAATTATATGCTATTCAGTTTTGAAATAGCTGAACAGAAAGCTGAAATGAACAGCTGCTTGAAACAATTTTATTTGAGCATTCTTTTTTATCGATATCTTTTATCATTACTTACATACGAATTTTAAAAGCAGTACTTTAACTCTAAATAATAACCTTTTACGTTACAAATCAAACACGCGGGCTTTATCATGCACACATACTATCATACATACAAAAATACATACATAAAGGGTGGTTCACGGGATTTTTTTTCGTTCCAACAAATAAAGACACCCCTGATTTATTTATACAGGGTGGTGCAAAAAGATGGGAACTTTTGGATTTGATGTTGGCAGCACTGTGAGGGGCGGAGAAACGGGAGGAAGGTGGCAAGTTGTACAGTAGCATTGGAGATTTAGTGGCCATGGATCAGTGGAACGTACAAGAACGTGTAGTAGCCGTGCGCGCTTATTATAAAAATGGTGACAGTTTGGTTCAGGCTTTACGCGAGTTTAGGCGGCATTTCAACCTTCCTCCTCGCGCTCGCATTCCAACGAAACATGCAATTCGAACGTGGGTTGACAATTTTGAGCAAACTGGTTCAGCGGTCAGGCGCCTGTTTGGTAACCACGTCATTTCCATGAACGCTGACATTGTTTGGCCACCTCGTTCCCCCGACTTATCAGTGTGCAATTTTTATTTATGGGGTTACTTGAAGAGTGTAGTCTACAATACACGTCCCAAAACCCTACCTGCACTCAAAACAAGGATTACAGAAGAGATCGCAGCAATACCACTCGACACTTTGCACCAGGTAATGCAGAATTTTCAAAATCGACTTGCTGAATGCATCCGGCAAGACGGACATCATCTTCGCGATATCATCTTCAAAACTTGAATGTTTCTTAAATTTTCAATGTTGTAGTGTACATTAGGCATCCTGAATAAATTAAAAAAAAATTATTCCTTGTTTTTTTCTTTTTTCAAAAGTTCCCATCTTTTTGCGCCACCCTGTATTTGCATTCTAAAATGCAAGCGAGATTACAAATTCTCACTTACATTAAAATATAGTGCTTCATTTCTCGAAAGCATCAACTTTCATTATATTTTCGAGTGCTTTTAATTGTAGAGCAATTAGCTATAAAAGTATTTAAATAGAACCGAATCATTTAAACACATTAAGCTTTACCAGCTGACTCGCGCTAAGCATCCGCACTTGACAAATGAACTTGAAATTCAAAAATTCGATATTTTTAACGGTAATTTTTCGATAAAACAGGCACAAGAATTATTATTCTTTTTTATCGATTTAGAATGAAATGCCTTACTTTCGTAATTTTAATGCTAAATTAAACATTTTCTGTATTGGTTTTGATGCAACAGAACAAGTGTGGTTTGAAATCCTACAATGAGTTTGATCATATACCCTTTGAAATTTGGATCAAAATTAATCGGTGAAAAGAAGGCAATCAAACTGAATCCATAAAAGGATCGAATCCACGATCTTTGCGTTTTTGGCGCCACGCTCTACACCACTGCATCTCAGCTTTCGGATCATTGAAATGATGTGTAATAAAAAACAAGAAAAGTTTTCTTTTCTTTGACACAAAAAATAAATTTTAGACACAGCTGTAAAAAATCAATGTTGTTTTTACAGTATAACTGTGCAGGAGGCAGTTTCGGGATGCTGAGTGCTACCACCGTTTTTGCGGAATATGGTTGGTTACATGAATGTTCTAGTACGTACAAAATGAAGCACTCAACCTATTACCGCAACTTAAATACTGAACTTAAGTTTTTGAACCCATTGCGCAGAATTTATTCTTTGCAAGACAAAAAAATGAACCAAACTCTTACATGAAACAACGAAAATAACATTTTAAAAATATCGCTGCCCAACAATTGACACATTGAAACATCTTAATGTTCCTATTTAATAGTTTATTTTTTTAACTCATGCCCCCTGATATTTCATTTGCGAGCCATCGAAAAATAAGCAGCTGCTGTGCTGAAAGTCATCCACAAAAAAATTTATTAAATCTCGTAGAGTTAGTCTGCCAAATAATTCATCATTTATACATCTCTTTTCATTTTCTACTAGCTTAATTTGTTTAAAATTCTTAATCAATAAATAAAAAAAATTTGGAAGATAAATACAAGAAGAATAAGTTTTAAAAATAACTTAAAACGTTTTTTATCTTTCAAATTTAAGTAGTAAAGTGGAACGCCTTACATGATGTAACAAAGCGCAAATTTTCAGACCAGGTACGGTAGGAATATTCTGCTCGCTGATTTAATAATTTACTTCACACTGCAAAAAATGAACTGAATACTGGCAGCCGAAGTTCCAATTTAAAATAGTTAAAATGCGCAGTAATAAGCAAAAATTAGCAATTTTACAGTTTATTCCCGTAAAATTTAGCTGCATTATACTATAAAAACAACATATAATACTGGCAGCAGAGGTTCCAGTTTAAAACTGTAAAATGTACGGTAATAAACTGTAAAATTAGCAATTTTAGTTTATTGCTGTAAAATTAGCAATTTTTAGTTTATTACTATAAAATTAGCTATATTATACAGTAAAAACAACATTCATTTTTCACCGTGCTAGCTTTTCTTCACTTGATCTTTAAATGGCACCAATTTTGCTACAATCAAAGTAACCAGTAGCATTGAGGTGTGAATAACTGTGTTACACATTGAGGAGATATCGATTTGACTCTTTTGACATGACAAGGACTATTATAGTATATTTATTACCCAAGAAATCATCATCGCTATCTGACACGGAACGGTGTTTCTTACACTCACTAAACAAGCAGTTGATGTCGAAACAACTGCATCTCTAGAGCTTCTTTTTCCTTCCATTTCTTTTTAAGGATTTTTACTAACAATGTGTCATACAGAACCCAAATATGCTTTTTAATCATCACTGAATTTAGAGTGCTGCTATCTTTTGTTTAGCGAGTGATATTGCATTGTTTGATTTAGGCAAACTAGCAACTCTACCAAAGGAATTGCTTAGATACAGCAAAGTAAAAAGAAAAACATTTAGCCAATTATTTCAGTTTCTCCTTGTGCATTGAAAAATCTTAGTAGCTACAAAGACTATTTTTTAACATTTCCCAATTATAATGAAATAACAAAAAGAAAGTTTGTTTTCTTCAAAACAAAGTTTTATCTGTACAAGTTTCTAACGCTCTAATTTTTATAGAAATTGCAAAATACTAACTGTTTTAATGAATTTTGCGGATAACATTCTTCAAACCAGAGAGTGTATTACTTTATTACACAGAACAGGCACCTCGTAATGGAGTAGTATATCTCCAAACATTTCAACCGTTTCGAAGACAACAATAACAAAAAATAGCTTATAGTTAATCAAAATAACTTGTTCAGTAAAGAAGTTTCCTTCTTAATCTCACGGCTCATTCTGTATTACCGATTCATTCTTTACCTCCTTGTTTATTAAGTATTCAAAATAATAGCACGTTGAATTTGATTAGGTCAGCATCTGTGAAGCAAAGAGTACTTGATGCAGCAATTCTGTTTTTGAAAAAAAAAAAAAAAAACATTTGGGGTACCTCCTTTATTTATAGGAGAAATACCATTATTACGAATTATTTTTCGATCAAAAAAGGGCAGTTCAGATTACTTAGCCCGTTTTAATAAAAAAGCAGACATTTATTTCTTTATAAAAAGGTGATTAAGAAACAAATTAACATAAATTTGCATCATGTTAAAGTGTCAAAACAAACGTTTCGAGGAACGCCCCCATCCAACCTCAGCACTGATTAAAATTAATGCTGATGAGATAAAGAAGTGGAAAATTAAAACAAGTTCTGAAAGAACACTGGTTGGATACTGCAAGGCGACTGTTATAATTTTCTCATGACATACTGAAAACGTTCATGAGCACTTCCGAAAGTCAAGTATGTATTATACACTGTAGAAACATTGGCAATTTGATATTACAAAACGGTGGATCATTTTTTGGCAATAAATGATGGTGTGAAGTGTTGCTATATTTGGTGCCCGAAAGTTAAGTTTTCCCAAAAAATTTAGTTCAACTTATTCATCAATTTTTAGAGACAATTTCGAAACAAAATTCAATCTAGATAGAGGTTTTGACCAGAATACGATACGATTAAATATTCCCTTAAAATCATAAAAAGCTTGTCGATCGTTGAATACTTCAAAATAAATTGCACGTCCACTTTCTCTTAACTGTAAATTGCAGTTACGAAGATTTAAACAGATTAGAGCGCAATTTGTGTGAGCTGTCAGAAAAATTCGAACTAGTATTGAACAAGACAAGGAAGCTAATTTGCTGCTTTTCTAAAAATTCGAGAATATGTTTGACTAAATTTCTAAGAAGTTCATAAAGTACAGGTAAAGAAGAAAGCACTTAACTGACTTGCTCCAAAATTATGGAAGAAGGATTTAAACACAGAATATAGTTCATATTGATTGCAAAGAAAAACTCAGTACAATAAATACAAAATGAGATTCAAATACATTTTCAGGATCATCCGAAATACACTTTATCTTAACAAATAAGCAACAAGCAGTAAAAAAATTAACAGGACTGTAGAAGAAACGCAACAGCAACAAAACTAGCACATGTACCTTGCAGTAAAATATGAAAGCAGTTACGAAGTAAAATATTTGCGTATGGGTTGTGAATTGCGTTAGACAGAAACAGGCTCATTTCAGCAATTGGTGCTTTTTTCGTTGAGTTGTTCAGAGTACAGTTCCAAATTCTTGAAAATGAATCTATCTCTAGTAGAGATAGTCACACACTCCAGGGATACAATATTTGCAACTTAACATTTTTATTACGAGTTCGGTACGTTATCATTTAAACTACTTTTAATTTGAAAACTAATTGTTATTTTGGCATTGCTTGTCCTTCCTTCAACAACCTATGAAAATTTTATAGTGTTTTAATATATATTTTTTTCTTTTTACAGCTGTTTTTCTGTTTGCTGCCTATTTTTTCAATAACTTGTGAAAATGTCATTGCAATTTAATAAATTGTTTTCATTTAAAAATTATTTTTCTGTTTGTTGCTTATTTTTTGAGATAGAATGTAGCTCATATATTTTTGGTACAATATATATGTTTTGGAACATTACCAAATAAGATTAAGAAAGGTCAATGAGATTTATAATTATAAAATATTAGTTCGATTTTTATGAGTATAAAAATTGCCATTTTACGAATATTCAGTTATTTAGGAAAAGAAAATTAGTGAAAATATTATGAACATTATGTATTTAAAATAGCTAGCTCTCACATTTCAAACACAAAACAACAGAAAATGAAGGAGAAAAAAACTTACAACATGATTATTTCAAAATAAGGATAACAAAAGAGGGAAAAAGAGAGAAAGAGAGAGAGAGCAACTGACTCGGCAGAGAAAACAACCATGCAAACGCCTGGTTGAGTCCGAAGGACCGCTTAACCAAAAGGCGTTATAACAATGTAAGAACGAAAACCACAGCCGAAAATAAATAAATAAACCCCAAATCGAGACAGGCCATCATCACTCACCTGAGTTTGTCTCTGGCGCGCAACTCGAGACGCCACTCGACTCCGCCTTCTTTTACGAGCGGGGTTTGGCTTCCAACTGTTCGCACTTGTCTCATTAACCGGCCGAAGCAGCGAGACATTTCTCTTCGCTCCCCCCACCCTCTGGTGGAAAAAGATTCGCTCGATTCACGCTTTTCTTCGCAGACACACGCGCGCGTTTTATTTATTTGAGGCTCAGAGAAGCGGAGGAGGTCGTGGACCCTTCGCTCACCCGCGGTCCAATGGCGACGCGCACGAGGGATTCCGTAATGACTCTGGCTGGCGGTTGGACGAAAGGGAGAGCGAGGGGCGTGAGCATACCGACGGATGTTCGCGTTCCGAACGGGCACCGCCTCTGAATCTCAGTCCCCCCCATTTCACCCCCACCTCCACACATTGCGGAGCGTTTGCGCAAGTGCCTTACTCTTCAGAAAGCCCGTCGTTGGACAATCTGTGAAGTCACCATCGTGAAAGACGCTCTGCGAAAAGCTCTCCAGAGGGAGAGCAGCGAAAGAGTTAACTGCTGAGTTAACAGTCGCTCTTTACTGCTGATCCGTAAGAGACTATATGAAATAACAGTAACTTTGAGCACACTGCTGTGACGAAAGGGTAACTTTATCACAAAAGTTACTTATAAGAAACAGATTGCACAAATCAATATGCTAGTACCATCCGACATGCTAGCCGCCCAATCGAGACTGCTCTATCAGCTGAACAAGTTCTACGGCGAGAAGGTCCACAAACGTAAACAAAACATCGCCGAGGCAGTGCGAGAGGTATGCAGAGTCGTTCAAGAGGTTCTGAAGGAGGTTGAAGCTCAGGAACCGCGGTTTATCTCTTCCCTCAACGACTGCAACGGGAGATATGAGGGCTTCGATGTCATTTCTCCCACCGAGTTCGAAGTCGTGCTTTACCTGAACCAGATGGGCGTCTTCAACTTCGTCGACGACGGATCCCTGCCGGGATGTGCCGTGCTGAAACTGAGTGATGGTCGAAAGCGCTCCATGTCACTGTGGGTCGAATTCATAACAGCATCCGGATACCTTTCGGCTCGCAAGATCCGATCGCGATTCCAAACGCTCGTGGCGCAAGCCTGCGACAAGTGCAGCTACCGGGACCGAGTCAAGATGGTGTCCGACACCACAGAAGTCAAATTGAGGATTCGCGAAAAATTCGTGGTGCAGATCACTCCAGCTTTCCGGTGCAGTGGGCTGTGGCCCCGAAGTGCAGCACATTGGCCGATACCGCCAATATCGAACATTTCGTGGCCGCACCCTAATCTCGTGGCAGAAGTGAAAACCGAGGGATTCGATTTACTGTCTAAGGAATGTGTGTCCCTGCAAGGGAAGCAGTCTTCTATGGAGGGAGACGCTTGGGTGCTCAATTTCGGAGAAGCAGAGAACAGATTGCTGCAAGGTGGTTGCAGGAGCAAGTGCCTCAGTATTCTTAGGACTCTGCGAGACCGTCACTTGGACTTACCCGGTAACCCCGTCACTAGCTATCACATGAAAACCCTGTTGCTGTACGAATGCGAGAAGCACGCAAAAGAGGTGGAATGGGATGAAACCTGTCTCGGAGATCGCTTGAATGGGATTTTACTCCAGCTGATTTCTTGCTTGCAGTGTCGCCGGTGCCCTCACTACTTTCTGCCCCAGTTGGATCTTTTCAAAGGCAAATCCGTTAGTTCGCTGGAGCATGCAGCCAAGAAGTGTTGGAACCTTACCCGTATGCTTCTCACAAACCAAAGATCACTAGAAGAATTGTGAACCTAGATTTTATTTTCAATTGATCTCCAGATACCCTTAAAAATGAGACGAGTGTTAAAAAGACATGATATAAAAAACATTCGGGCTTCAATTGTACGCTAAAACTTTTTGTTATTTCGATTCGACTACTGGACGGATTAAAACAGACATTTGAAAAAAAAAAAAACTGGGACGACAGAAAAAATATATGATCCACATTTTCTTGACTACTACGATTCGACAAAATAACTAAAAACTAGAACTATCTATATCACATACCGAAAGTTCTTGACAATTTAACTCTCAACAATTTAAAGTAGACATCTGAAGAAAAATCAACATCGTCAAAACATTAGTCATGTTAGCATATGCTTCCATCTTTTTGTATCAGATTACAGCTCTATAGTATCAACAGTCTCAAATAAGAGAATTAACAATTAAGTGAACCGACATGCAAAACAGTTGGAATGCAACAAAAACAGGTGTTATTTGTGCGAACTCTTTGGATTTCTAACTTTCTTCGTTTTTGCTTGACATTTCAATTGAACTAAAACATTTATTAGAATTAGAACATGGTTTTGAAATGAAAAGAAGCCACGCAATATATTTGTTTTCCCAAGAAGTGAAAATGTACAGAATATATGTGTAGAGTATGTTTCAATATGTACAGAAATACAGGTAGATATGTAGTTTACATTGGTTTTCTTTCTTTTTGTTTCCATAGTGCAATTATTGTTTTCGATAAAAAATTAAAACTCATATTATTTGGTATACAAACAAAACCCAGACAAATTAATAAACAAAGTTGGAAATAATTGAAAATATGTAGTTAACTTTAAAAAAAGAGGAAAAAATTAAATTTATAAATGTGGGGCAGTTTCATAGTTAAAAATCTGAGTTTATCTATTTCCGAGAAACACCTTTTCAGGATTGTTGTGGAACAAGCACATTTCCTAAGTTTAGGTTTATTTTTTAAATCATTCAACTCATTTTATAACCCTCTACTAATGTTATTGAGACACAAGATTTTTTTTTATACCAAAAAACGAAGTTATTGTTAAAAAAATGCTATTATTTATAGTAATAATAATAATTATTATTTTGAAGATGCCTCAAACTTCAATATTTTACATCAGAGATTATGGTCCTCAAGTCCTCAAAGTATTAAGCAGCATTAAATAATTAAAGGATGTTTCTTATATGAATTACCATAATTTGGAATAGGAAATTTCTACATTAGTTTCAAATGCTATTAACATCAACTGATAATATTATACACTTATAGCAATTAATGAACTCAAATTAGCTTATATTACTCAATTAAACAAACAATTACGGCTCACCCATAAATTTATTTACTAAAAAGAACCATTTAAACATTATTGTTACTTCAAAATAAAACAGTTCAAAGCCGGGAAATGGCATTATTTGATTGCCTAACTACGTTTAAGATTTCCTTGAGTATATGAAATTTAATGGATTATGTATTTTAATCAAAATATTTCGAGATTAACACATAAACAATGATGCAGTATGATGTCTAGTTATTTTTCATATCATTGAGACTACGTTGCTGTATAAGTATCATATTTAAATCGTACGACATGTTTTCAAAATAACATTATCACGTGGTCTTTATCGAATAAAATCATTTCATCGATATTCTCATCGATTGTCAGAAACATATCTGTATTGGGAAATTAAGAAACACAAAAGAGCGATTAGTACCAAAAAAGTACCTTGAGCTAAAAGTAAAATCATAAACAATGTTTGTTTGGAAATACTTTTTTTTGGGGGGGTGGGGGGGGGGGGCTTATTAATGCTATTGTTTAATGCTTTATTCGAGACTACTCTCTTTAATCCTCCTCTCCAAACTAGTTAAAAGAGTCCACGAAAATTATTTTAGAAATAAGTTTTCAGTAAGTAAATTTTATACTTCTAACATGGTTTAAATTGTAAATTCTATGTAAATGATTCCTTTTCCGAGAGTTTTTAATGCAATGTTACCTCGTATTAAAAATTACTAGTGAGCTAGGAAATTTGTTAATTACAGGGTCTTTCACTTCAGTTTTCATATAAGGAAATATTTTCTGAAATATCTGTAAATGTGAGGGATCTGGTTCAATCAATCGCAGCCAATAGGTGATCGAAAATTTGCATTTTAAGAATAAATTATAAACGGTTTTGAAATTTGCAGTTAGGTACTCTTTTGTATTGGACAAACCAAATTTGAAGAAAAATATGGCACAAAATGAGTGAAAATAATAGTAATAATAATAAAAACAAATAATTAAAAACGATTTCGAGCACCATGATATAAAAATAACTAATTTTTAATCCTATAAATAATGTAATACAAGTGTACGAATATTTTAACAAATAGAACCCTAATACTACATTTAAATATTTATGGTAAAATCGTATTCTTCATTAAATAATTGCTATTAATGCTTAAATCTCGAAATAAAAATAATCATCATCACTATTTTGGATTGTTAATCACGATCATTTGATTATAGCTGAAGTTTTTTTTTTTTTATTACTCAATGGGTTTAACTGCTTTTCAATGCAGTTGTATAAATCCTTCTCAAACACAGTTTTAGGAAGTCTCACTAAAATTTCGCGACTATGTCAGTATGTTATGTTCAGAAAGTTACGAAACTTTCATAGTTGGAATCAAATTGAGACACTTTATTGCAGCCTCTAAAATTTTAAGACAACTGAATACTGAAGATACTTTAAGAATACTGAAGAAACAGAATGAAATTTAACAAAAGGCACGTATTTGGCAAGCTCGATAACAGAAGTAGATACACCGAACCATTGAAGAGCCAAATTCAAAATTAACCCATTAATGCCTGACGTTTTTTTCCCCAAAGATATTTTGTATACTGGTTACAAACAGTTTTAAATGGACAGGAAAAATAATAAAAAAAAAATATTATGTAAAAAATAATGTTTTTATTAAGGAAAGAAAAATCATCCCTTAAAAGTTCAGATAGACAACAGAGGGTACATACTTATTTTACTAAAAATTTTTTCTGCCTACGATATATTTTAAAAGACATTTTATAAGGAGAAATAAAATCAGCAATGAACATAAACTGGGAAGCTGGGAATAGCTTTGAAAACTTAGGTTCTTTTCTTGAGATTGTGAACGATGTCACTTTTGATAGAGAAAGAGATCATATTAAAACTGCTACAGAACAAACTTTATAATGGTTATGTGATGCAATCTGTTAATAACGAATTGAAACAATATCAAGGTACTAATTGAACACTATTATTTGGTTGGGGGGTTTGGTAAAAGGGTCTGAATTTCATTTTGGGGAAATTCAGACCCTTTTTTGAACCGTCCCTAAAAAGGGACAATAGGCATTAATGGGTTAATTGTCTCAACGATCTCTAAAATTTTGAAAGAGTAGTCCTGAGTTTCTCAAACAGCCGTTACATAAATTGGGTGAGATTATAGCCCTCTGATGATGCATTTAGTTTTACCCATTTAGGGTTTCAAAACTTTACCTTATTCTAATTATTGAAGAGAAACAAGGCACTAAACAAAAGAAGGTTCCAAGTAATTGCAGGTTTCAGAATGAATACAAAGCAAATTAAACACGAGAATTTTCAAACTTCTTTTAAAAAATAATTCATCAAAACACATCCGCTTAAAAAAACTCGTTTTTTCTTACATTTATATTTTATCTTTATTTTTTTAATGGCATTTTCTAAATCTTTCAGATGACCTGAATCGAATCCCTTACCTAGTCCCTAGAATTTCAAACGGAACAAATCCATAGGGGTCAAGTTTTACTTTTTGATCAAAAGGTCACAAATACGTTCCTTACCATTTTTCCAGGTCATTTCAAACAAAAATAATATATTATGGGTAAATCTCCAACTCTCACATTTAAACTCAATGAAAATTAACTAAGTGATACTCCCCAAAATTTCTTACCACTCTTATATTGATCTATCACTAAGGCTTACAAATTTTAAAGGGACATGATTTTTTTTTCAAAAAAGCCCCTTTTTTATATGTCATTCATCCTGAAATTTTAAATGCGGTATTACGGATTGGTATTTTCTATTGTATGAGTAGTTTGACTAAAAAAATCATGCTTCCTTCTACATCATCTAATTAAAAACACTAACGACCTAGTATTTAAAATTGAATACAGTTACTTTAATTTTATTAATATTACATGAAATCAAAATTTAATTTTCACTTCAAACGCTGAAGTATTTTTTTATTGCAAAATTTTCAAATACGAGCAAACAAACTTCTTGATTAGCATGAATTTGAAATTGTGTTCCGGGGGGCAAAAGTGCAATTTCTTACCATTTATGAAGGGATTAAAATACATTAGTGTTGAAAAAAATGCAAAATCAACAATGTTAACGCGTAAACTTTCAAAAATATTGCAAACATGTGTTTCGGAATCACAAGGAATATATATTTTTGAGGCCAAAAGATAATGAGCTTATGGATGTAAAGATATCAGACAAAAGCTAAGGTTGGTATAACATACAATCATATAAAATTACTTTGTCGGGCAAAGCGATACAATGAACGAATGATTAACTTTACCCGAACAAGTTAAGCTATAATTCCATTCAAGTTTGGTACACGTAAACTTAGGCTGAACTGAAAACGTTGTACTACATTTCTTGCTTTTTTCTTCACCTTTATCATATCCATCATAAAAATAATTCATTTCATACCATCACGAAACATTTTATGGGCAATCTGACTATAAAAATTTTAAAAACTAAAAAATGTTCTTTACTTGAAAGTTACTTTTGCTTCACGTTTACCTGTTTCTAAACAAAAAATGGACGTAGCACCAACTATTGCCAAAATAAGCATGAAATAAATGAAGTGATATAGCATGAATTTTGAGAAATTTTATGACCAATCCATTACAGGCTTTAATACATATTTTGGGGTATTTTCCCACATAACAGTATTTCTACACTATGAGTACAAGCCAGTTTTAGTGGATTGCAGTACTTCAATAATTCATTGTTTTGCAAGTATCTTTCGAAATTACTTTATGAAAGAAAAGAAAAACATGAAACAAAGCTAAAGTCAAATTTAGTTTTTAAATAAGTAAACTTTGTAATGCAAATTTAATGGATACCCAGATACCCAAAAGACAACCCAAACATAATTATTGGAATTGTTTTCATTATGACTTAAAGACTTCAGTCTCAGTAGTAAAGAGTTGATTCTTTCAAAAAAGTTACATTTTTAACCATAAAGATATCATTCGACAAGAACATTGAAACGGCAGTTAGGATGCCTCGTCAAAATTAATCTAATGTAATCAAAACAAAAGCAAAATTGGAAATTTATTTTGCGGAGTCGGAAATTTTTGGATATGTATGGCGGAGATGAACACAGATGAAGCGGTTGCTATAGAATAGATTTTTAAAAATAAGCAGAAAATTTCAAAAGTTAGGGAATCCCTGCACAGTGTGAACCCGGTTTTTTTTTTTTAAACTAGAAAAAAAAAAGAATTATAAACAAAAGTTGTAGGCATCGAGGAGTTACACAAAACTAAAAGGCACATGTAAATAGGAAATAAATAACAGCAGAAATCAAACAGGACATATGGAATCATATAAATTTGAAAATAAATTTCTTGACAGGCAACTGAATACATCACTGTGAACCAAAGTATAAAATAGTTCTTGAGATCGTTGACTTTAAAGAAATATTTTTCATGCGCCATGAAAAGAGTACTTGAAATAATGTTTCCATTTTAAATTTTCAAAATTAGAAAATTCCTCTTTCAATCAAACTTAAGAGGCAAAGCGAACTCCAGAGCATTTCAAATACTTGTTTAAATTGCGTGCAGAAGGTGTGTCTGATGCATTTTTAGGTTATTCACCTAAAAATTGTTATCTGGGCAAAAGTATCACCACAACAGTAAGTCATCCAGAAAATAGAACATACTCCAATGCTCGCAAAGAGAACTGAAGCGCAATATGCAAGAAATTATTTAAACTAAGTTAACAAAACGATTGGCTATTTAAACTGTTATTTTGTAAATCAGCGATTTTCAATCTCTTTTGACCTGTACAAATTTGTAAACATTTCACGAGCCAATGGGTTTTTACTTATTTATTATTGTTTTTACAGAAAAAATTTGTAGTAGGAAAAACCTATTCGGAAATTATCTGTCGGCAATATGCTTTTAGTAAAATATACACACAAAGAGAAAGAGGTAGAGAGAAGCAAAGAAAGAAAGAAATAAATAAAATTAACTGACTATTTAGCAGCATGTAAGACAAACATAAAAACATAATAAAATGCTGCACAAATAAAAACATAGAAAAGCTACAAATCGTAATTGCAGAAAAGTGTTTCATGTGAAATGAGCAGGATATCAAATTAAAGGAAAGAGACAATTATCCTATGCTTAATGCAATTTTCCTTCAGTGTTTTCGACTACATTTTCAAGCTTAAAGATCTAGTCTTCTTTTATTTACATTAAACAACAGAGCATTATCGAAACTAAAAATGTTTCGTTTGTTAGAGATGTGTTACAATAGGCATTGTTAACTAAGGCAATTTCACACATGTCAGTAAAGCAGGGCAACATACCCATTTCCGGCTTCTGAAAATTCAAAGCTAATATAAGGAGCTTTGACTAAAATCATTCCCTCAAATATTAAGGATATTTTAGGACAGTTCAAATCAATTTATGTTTTGTTCCAATTCCATGGTAATGAATTTCACTCAATCAAATAGTAATACTTTCCGAAAACACCAAATGAAGTGAAACCACTAAGTTGGGCAGATTTGGCGACTCAGATTTCAGTGAAAATTTCAATTAAAACAGATTTTCGGCAAGTTTAACAGCACAGATAAATTATTTATTCTCATATGCAGGCTTCACGAATATGGCGAAATGAAAAGTGTTTCAAAAGCAAATGGTTCAACATTTTCCAAAATCTTCCTAACGCGACCCAGTTGTATAGAAATGGAGTAACAAATCGTTTTATCGATTAAGTAAATGCTGAATTTTATCGGTCGCGCCTAGAAAACCCGATATGCATTTGTGCAGATTGTTCAAGAAAAAGAAGAAAATTATCAATTTGAATTTTCTTAACCTGAAACTTCCGTTCCAATTTTAATTTCATGGTGATGATACAATGAAATGGCTTTCATTTTCACACAATGAGCCACTTATTCATTTTCACTAAGTGGGTTAAGAGATTCAGTTTTAAGTTTTATTTGGCAGTGATTCGTGATTTTTTTTCCGTCGTAGAATCAAGACACACACAGCGATTTTCAAAACAATTCGCAACGTAGAATTGCTTCTGAATCAATGAAAAGGGGGAAAAATGGGATTTACTGTACATAGCAGGTTTTGGAGGCGATTGATTTCTAACAATAGAAAAGCAGGAACCCAGCAGCACGAGTGAATTCCGTCTAATGTGCAGAAATTCTTAGACAATAATAAAAAATCGGAATGGAGTTTTTTGAGTTTCCATTCAAATTAAAGAAGGATCAAGTATAATGTAAATACACACAAAGCGGTAAATCATATTTTCAAAAATTTTGGTCATGACATGGAGCATACTGTTTAGGACTTGATTCATTGAATTCTTCGCGATTGTTTACGGTCAGAAGCTCAATATGTTTTCAACACTAAAACAAAAAAAAAAAAAAAAAAAAACAAAAAAAAAAAAAAAAAAAAA
Organism: Uloborus plumipes; assembly: GCA_038373865.1. Classification (NCBI taxonomy): domain Eukaryota; kingdom Metazoa; phylum Arthropoda; class Arachnida; order Araneae; family Uloboridae; genus Uloborus; species Uloborus plumipes. The sequence continues at coordinate 30,066 of JAXGGA010009161.1, read as the reverse complement.
AACGGGCCCCTCGCAGCCCGAAGCGTGTGGTCTAATTTTATGCATTTTACAACCTTTCCTTTTAATGATATATCTACTTATATTAAAAAAACCGAGTATCTATCTTTCTTTCTTTCTATCTTTCTTTCTAACTATCTATCTATGTCACGCTTCTTTCTCCTGAACGCCAATGAACTGAAAGTCGTACCAGGTACCGATAGATAGGTAATTTTTCAGGCTTCATTAGTTTCAATCTATATAATTATACGATTTTAATTAGCGAAGATATCAATTAATAAGTAGTCAAATTTAAAGCGATTAAGCCTAATAAATGATTAAACTTCCAAGACATTTTTTCTTACCGTTGCCATTTTGAATTAAAACGTTAATTAAATTATTGAACTATTTAAAACTCCAAGATATTTATTTCTTTCCGTTGCGATTTTAAATTAAAACGTTAATTAAATTGAACTTTTTAAAATGAAAGAGTGTTATTTTTTTCCATTGTCATTTTGAATGCGTGTTATGGGCGATTCTCTGTAAACTGGTAATTGGCTGTCCGGACCAAGTATTTTAAAAAGAATAAAGTGTAATTAAGTAATTATCGCTCTTAATACAAGAAAAGCATTAATACTTTGTGGGCCAATTGTATTTGGAGCGATAACAATTTAATTTTTTTTTCTAGAAATTATCTAAGCACCAAAAACACAGTCCCCTGGCTGTCCGAATCCCATAGTTTAACTGTTAAAGATAGTATTTCAAAAAACCTATTAACACTACATAAATTTGGCAATTAATATCTAAAAATAGAATAATGAAGCTATATTTTTCTTATGAAATAAAGTATAATTACGTATTTCTAAAACTTAAAATTGTCAAGTAAATTCTGTCCAGAGTTTTTTCGAACAGTCCCCTGCAACAAATTCAAAGCTGTAATACGAAAAATCTATAACTTTTGCAAATTCTTTTTGGCATGAAGTTTAAAGTAATCAGTGTGAATTTGACGAAATCGCCGTGAACGGTGTTGAAACGCCACTTTGTTTAGTTCGAGAGCCACATTTGTGCTGAAAGTATGCATCGTGATCGTTGCGAAAACAGTCCTCTGGGAAGTGATTTTATTAATGGCAATTAGTTTAAATATGAAACATATTAGTTATTATGTCCACGATTTCTGCCTAAATTTATAGGTAGTCTTGAAACTAATTATGTTCCAATAGTTTTGCAGATATTACGCTACAAAGGGCAAAAATACAGCTACCTAGCACAGTCCCCTGCCTAGTTATACTAGGCAGGGGAGTAACCCCCTATCATGATTTATCAGAAAAACATAAACTTCAATTGGCCCTCTTTCAAACCAAAGTAATAGATTCATTTTCTGAGCAATAATATTATAATTATACGAACATTTCAAAAAACCATGAGAACCATGATTTCGAGTGAAGAATGACGAGTTTACAGAGAATCGCCCTTATAACAAAGTTCTAACAATTGTTTTTATCCTAATTATTAATGACATATTTTTTCTCTGGTACCATTTTGAAAATGTGTTTTTAAATAAAATTGCAATCGCTGTTTTTAGAAGGGACTTTTTTTGGCTGCGATCCAAATATTAAAACAACTTTTTCGTTTAGAATTTTGCAATTAATTTTACAGGAAAAAAGCGGTTTGGAAACTGTTTATGGAAAGGAATTTTATTTGTTATTTAGGGAGAGTGCTAAGTATGCGCTACTTGACATCGTCTTTATTTTTGAGGAAGCATTTGCAAATAATTCGATTGATTCTTTGATGCAGGAAAGCTTTTTAGCGAGCCGCTTTAGCGGGGAGTAGTTTATTAAACTTTTCCTTGATACTTTAAAGGCGAGCCGCCTTGGCGGCGAGTAGTTTATTGAAACTTTCATCGCTACTGTAAAGGCGAGCCGCCTTGACGGCGAGTAAACTGTTTAAACTTTCCTCATTACTTTAAAGGCGAGCCGCCTTGGTGGCGAGTAGTTTTCTCAAACTGCCTTCACTACATTACAGCCCGTGCAACGCCGGGCCACGCAGCTAGTTTCTACACTAAAAAATGAATGTTGTTTTTACAATATAATACAGCTAAATTTATAGTCATACACTAAACAGTAACAAACTGCAAAATTGCTAATTTTACAGTTTACTGCCGTACATTTTACAGTCATAAACTGGAACCTTTGCTGCCAGTATTATACTGTTGTTTTTGCAATATAACACAGCTAAACTTTACGGCAAAAAACTGTAAAATTTCTAACTTTATCGCACGAAACTGTGAGATTGCTAGTTTTAGTTTTACTGTGAAATTTAACGGTTTTTAATCGGAACCTCGGCTGCCAGTATTATAATGTAAAAACAACAGCTCATTTTCTGCAGGGTACAAACTAAGGCAAACGTTCTACACATCTTATTCAACTCATTGTTACTTCCATTCGTAATCACCGTGAACAACAGACACCTGACATATCTATATACGCAAAAAGAGCGAGGGAAGAAAGTGATGTCGCATATATACAGGTGTAACATGATCTATTTAAAGGTCCTCGCGAGCAGTTAGACAAGTTATTCTGCTAATGAACGAGACTCCTATTTTTATCTCCAGTCGGAGTCAAAGGGCAAGAGCGCGAGCGGCACGCGACCGGGGGAAAGCCGACACCCCGGGGATTGCGACGACCCCCGTAAGTCAGGAACGGTGCCAGATCGCTTCGAGAAAAGCACGAGAGTTTTTTAAATATCAGGAGGACAGGAGAATAATGTCGTTTTTTTGAAACAAATATATTTTTAAAAGGTCTTCTCTTTAATCATTACTCACGTTATCAACAACCTTTTGTCGTGCAGTACACGAACTCTCAATAATGCACTGTAAAAAATGAATGTTGTTTTTACAGTATAATACAGCAAATTTTATGGTTCTAAACTAAAAATTGTTAATTTTACAGTAATAAACTGTAAAATTTCTACTCTTACAGAACTAAACTGTAAATTTGCGAATTTTACAAATAAACTGCAAAACTGCTAATTTCAGTTTATTACTGTGCATTTTACAGTTTTAAATCGGAATCTCTGCTGCCAGTATTACACTGTTGTTTTTGCAGTATAATACAGCTAAATTTTACGGCACTGAACTGCAAAATTTCTAACTTTACAATTAGAAACTGTAAAATTGCGAGTTTTACAGCTTAGTTCTGTGCATTTTACAGTTTTAAATTAGAGCCTCGACTGCCAGTATTATACTGTAAAAACATCAGTTCATTTTTTGCAGTGTATATAGGTGAAAATGAACCAGATTTTAAGCCAAAAATATGGAGAAGACTAATTTTCGAACTTTCTTTTGTGACTTATAGGCAGGCGTAAACAGAAACCAGATAGTGCAATGTCAGGTGAGTATTGTGGGTGATGCAGTCAACCACAGCAGCTCGTTATTTTTTAAGAGTTCGTCTTATTGAGCAATTAGGCCTTGCATTATGATGTTTCAGGATCACTCTTTTTCTGCCGGTAAAAGTAAAACGCCACAAATTACACCTTCCCTTCCTTTACCAAGCACTAAAACACTTTCTATGAAAAAAAAAAAAAAAAAGAAAAACTTGAAAATTTGATTTGTAACCCCCAATACGCTATTTCCAGATATTTTGCTCCAAATATCAATTGATATTTGAAGGGCTTGGAGGAAAAAGCGGTTAGGTTACATTAAAAAAAAATGAACACTCTGAACAATGGTCACACTAATGACAAAACCAGAAAACAAAAAATCTGCAACAACTGCAACAATAAAAATTTGAACTTTAATTACTCGCAATTTTAGTGTAGTTATTTTCTGCCAAATATTTAATATCCATAATTACAAGCAACAAAAAGTCACCATAACAGGCTAACACAAACTACCATTGCTTCTACAAAACTTTATACGTATGCCTATTAAGTTCGAAAAAAAAAAAAAAAAAACCCTGACAACTCTTTATGAAAACAACTTATTTAATGCAAAATAGGTTCAAAAGTAATTCTCTCCCAAAATTTATTACCAGTTTATTAATATAAAATTAGCGGTATTATATTGTAAAAACATTAGTATAATACTGGCAGCAGAGGAATAAAATGCATAGTAATAAACTACTATAAAGCTATAGCAATTTTTACAGTTTGTTACTGGAAACTAGCAATTTTAGTTTACTATTGCAAAAATAGCAATAGTTCCAGTTTATTACTGTAACGAAACTAAATAGAAATGCACCATAGAGAAAATATCTCTTAAACTTAGTTAATGGAAGAGTGTTGAATTAAACGCTACCACTAGAACATTATTTGGTCGTTTGTTTTCAAGATTTGAAGGGTCAAAGAATAATTTAATACATTAATGCAATTTAAAAACAATGAGCTCATTGAGCTACACTTTAACTGGGATGATTATTTCAACCACGCACGTATAAAGCTATTTTGAGCCTGAAAAGCGAGAGGGACAAAAGAATGATTACACAGGCCAACAAAAAAAACCTTTTTGAAAACTTTTTTAATTTTAATAGCTGATCTTAATAGATTTTTATGTGCTGAATCCAAATCTGCTTGTAGTTTTTATGTATCACCCTTAGTTTCCAAGCAAAATGTATTTTATTATATAGTCTAATACCCATTTACAGTATATAGGGAAATCAATGAAACACTGTAGAATCGTAAAAATGGTTTGTATTTACAGTAAAATACTTGGAATAGTAATTTTATGTGATGATACAAGGTTCACTTGTCAACTGGAATTGCTTTATATTTTCTTTCCCTTTTTTCCTTGAAGCTTCTTGTGTAGCTTTTCCTGCGATGAATAGCTTGCTGAACTTCCCGGTGAAGTGACCAACAGTAATCCCCCATCATGTTGTAGCATGTGTTTCAGCAGTGCTGCCAACATCATCTTTGTTCATTAGACCTATTTTTTCATGTTATCTTAACTATGAAAAAGCTGTTAAATTCTAAAAATGTTTCTTTATTTCATGAATGTAACTATAAAATGTGAATAAATGGTGGGTGATACAACTTTTTAAGCATCATATTTGGATTCAGCAACCTAAACAACATAAGAATAAGGTATTTTCATTAAAAAAGTTTTTTCATCGTTGGCCTGTGTTATCTATTACTTAAAAAGAGCTTAAAATCAACATAATATCACGTTACACTTTTGAAAATTGCACTGGTAAACAAAGATTTAAATGAAACATGCATAGTGTTCCTACGGTAAATTTTGATTTCACAAACAACGCGTCAGAATTTTTCCATGCTTTTTTTTTTTTCGTAAACAGTTTACGAAAAATCATGGGTTTTAAGATACAGTAACCGCCACTAATAAAATTACTGGATTATAAAGTCAGCCGCTTTTTGAAATAAAATCTGCAGGAGCCGAATCCTTGAAATATCAAAACATGTTAAAGTCATCCATCGCCGTTTTATAAAATCAGTTTTTTGGAAAGCGAATGCTAAAATTTGAAAACGACAATTATAATTATGTTAAAAATTGCAACAGACATAATAATTTCCAAAGTTATGTAGCAGCAAGAAGTGAAAGAGTCTCGGAAAATGAAGAAATGCATACCAAATTTGCACTCTTCAATGCATATACGATTTACGTTAATCAAATATCTATACGCCAGTATTTTAAGACCCGTCTGCAAATAAAAATGTAAATCTTATTTAGTTTACTGCATTTTGAAACTTTTAAAACTATATAGAAATACAGTAATTAATTAATTTTTCAGATAAGTGATTTAAAAAAAAACTTTAAGTGTAGGTATGCCGGTTGATAAAATCAGCCGCTTTATAAAATCAAATGCCCTCAGGACAAATGTGATTTTAATAAGCGGCGGGCATTGTATTCATTTTCCCCGTGTTTTCCTATATATCATGCAAAGATAAAAATACATAATTAACTATTGAAGTTTGCCGCTCTTGCAGTAATGACATGGTGGTCCGTCTTAATGGCAATCAGACTTCTCAGACCTTCAATTTCTAGACTTTTATTTTGAAGAAAGTTATTTAGTATACTGTAATAGTTTTGACTCTGTAATACGATCGCATTTGAATTTGAACATCAAACAGATGAAACTTGGTAATAACTCTTCTGAAAGTAGTTTAAAAGCTGTACTAAACTGCATGAGAAATATGTTACTTTCGACGCCACTAGCATATTTATGAAGGAAACATATGGAGATTTCAAAGTTTTATGAGATAAAATTTAGTGCAACACATATAGTGGGATAGTTATTTCTGGTCAAAAGTTAAATTTAAAAAACTGGATTAACTGCTTGGGTTTTACACAACACTATTTTCTTCTTTTCGAATAGAAGATCAATAGAAAGAAGAATAAAATTAAAAAAAAAAAAAAGAAAAGAAAGGAGCTATCAGTCTACTGACCCTTCCCAAGTAGCAAAAATAACGTTTAAACGTTTCATAAATGTTTTAAAGCGGTTCTCACAACGTTCACAACGATTGTACAACGTTTATAAAACGAAATGTGCTACTTGGGTTCATACTAGTAAATTAGACCCTTTCAAAAACTTTGTAAAGGCGAGTGGTAACACTGCTGCTGGATTTTAATACTTAAAACCAGAATTTGTAAGTAATATTGATGTCAAAAGCTGAAAAAAAATTAATTAAATAAAAAAATTAAAAAGAAAAGCATCTTTGGAAGGACTCCTACTGTTCAAATGAATTTATACTTGATGACTGTTGCTGGACACTTAAGAGGGAAGTTCCTGATGCCAAATACAGAAAGAAATGGACAATAGTAAAGATTTTGATCGACATTTTAGAATTGATCAGACATGTGAATATGCGCATTTCTTACCAACTTTAGTTGAATGTGACAAAAAAATCTGCGGGCAATGGAGAAAAACTGTTTGTATATTTAAATTCAGAGTCCGTTTTAAAAATTCTGAATCTTTTCCTACAAGTAAAGAACGAGGGATCATAGTAAAATTGCATTTTACTTCAGCACAATCTAGATAAAAAAATTACTTGCTAGTACATAAAATAGTGCACAAAAACAATTGGGGGCTGATATTTTTTAATAAGTAGAACTTATTTTGACAGAAATTCAAAATCCAAAATCTTTCGCTACAGCGAATTTTCTCTAACTTCACACAATACACAAACATTATAAAGAGGATGACTGCAAAAAAAGCATTTCAAAAGAGAACTTTTTTAGAAAATGCTCCCAATCTGTCGCAACAAAAAGATATGGATTACTATAATTTCCCTGTTTTGTTTAAAACTGAGTTGCATTGTTCTCCAATAATGCAGCTCAACAATGCAGCTCAGGGTTAGAAATAAATATAAATTGTTGTAAATTATGCTTATAGATGTGCATAGGAATCTTGACTCGGTCTAAAATTTTCACTCTCTTTTGAGAAAGTGAAACGGACAAACAGAAACTTATAGAGAAATGAATAGATAAATATAGAGAGAAAGAAATAGTAAAAGAAATAAAAGAAATATGCTAATTTGCACTTGTAATGTTGTTTTATTTTCTTCCATTTTTCAAGCACAAAGGAATTTACACATTTCTCAGATAGATATAGACTGACAAAAATATGGAGTGATAGATAAATTTGGAGAGAGTAAATACATATTGAGCCAGAATACATAGATTGATGGCCATACAGATAAAAATAGAAGAGTCATAGGCCTCAAGATAGACACTGATTAAAGTAATTTTTATATTTCCGCCAAATTTATTTAAGCCGAAAAAAGGTGAATGGCTTGAAAAGCGAACTGCTCAAAACGTCAAATCATCTAGCCTCCGAAGGCAACAAGTAATATTAATACAATTACGATAATTTTTATACTATAGTAGTATAATATAGTATTCGTTAAAAATAGTTTTTCTTCTCATGTATTAACTGCAACAGCTATTAAAAGTCAATTGCTTTAAAGTTTATTCGCATTGACCGACATTAAAATGTATTTTTAAATTAAGTTCAATTCGTACTATTTTATCATCAAAATCTGCAAATTTTTTTCTCAACTATACGCGGAGACATACCATAAACAGGGGCGGCAAATAAGGGGGGCAAGAGGGGGCGGTCGCACCCCCAAATATTTTTTGCAGAATGTTAAAAAACTGGTAAATTCAATTTATGTTTTACACAAATCAACGATCACGAGCAAAAGGAACTAAAAAAGAATGCCAATTTTCAACATAAATTGAAAAAACTCATCCATACACATATTCTTAAGATTATTTCTTGTAACAGAGGAGTCTGAAAAAAAAAAAAAAAATGCTTTGGAAACAAGTGCAACGGGATGAGAAAGGATCTTCAACTTTAGCGGTTGGGAAATAGCACAAGACACTGGAAATCGATGGAAAAAAAAAAAAATCTTCTTGACTCCAAATATTGCAGATTAAAATTTGACTAAAAGTTAAAAACTAATTTCTAATGACGACATTTTATGTGATAACTAATTACAAAATAATTTTAAAGTTTGGTCATAAGAATTTAAATTGTTTTAATACTTCCAATTTTTCTTAATATTAAATCTAATTTTTTTAATCTTTCTTTTAACTAATATGTATTTTTTCCATACTGAGGTGCTTCATATTTAACAAATTCGCCCCCTCAAACGAAATGCTGAAGTGCCGCCCCTGACCATGAAAAGTCAGAACTAACATAAAAAGCTAAAAACTAGTTAGTCTAAAAAAAGGGAAACGTATTTGCGACATTAAGTTTAAAAATAAAGATCTCAGTTTTTTTATGTGCGTTTAATGTGCGGGGGAAAACCAGAGTAATCAGGCGCGGAAAAGCGAGAGAAGCAGACGAGAAAAACTGCCGCGGAGTTTCAAATGACGCGCTGAGTGTCCCACGAGAGCTTGTTAAAAGCGAATAAACGCGCGAACACTACGATGGATTAAATGGGGGGGGGGGGGGGGAATTATTTACGGGAAAAGCGCTTGAAGGCACAATTAAAAAAGTAATAATCTCTTTCATTATAAAAGGCTTTCTAAAATCAGATTCAAAAGCAATTTTTTTTTGCTTGAAAGTCTCATGTTCAAAGCAAGCGCTCTTGAAAGACTTATGAATGGGAGGAAAAATAAAAAATAAAAAACCAACTTGAATCTGAACTTATTTAATTCGTTTAATGAGAGAATGTGAGATTTGGTGGCATTATAAAAAATTGTTAGTTTTTAAAGCCCAATGAGCTCAAGAACTTTGATGGAGGAGTTGCACTGGAAAATTTATTTTCGTCAAATAGTGTATTCCAGTAAGAAACGTGTGAAGTATGAAGACACGGAACAAAGTTACGATGTCTCTAAACAGATAATAAGGTTCAGTCGTGAAACTTCCCAGCTTTTAGAAAATATATTTATTACTGCACAAATTAAAGAGCCACTAACTTTAATTCAGACACTGCAAGCTGATGAGCTTTCTCCGTGGTCTTTATAAAGGTTTTCTTTTAATCTCACGAAAATCTTTATTGATGTTGTACATAACTGATGGACACGAGAAGAAGCACAAGCATGGCTTAAAGCAGTGACTTTAAAACAGCACCGCCCTTGTTTCTCCAGAAATATGAATATATTTAAAATAAATCGCCGAATTTATACAAAACAGTGAAAACACATTTTCATTTAATTTTCATTTTTTAAACTAAAATACATCACTTACTAATATAAATGAAAAATGTTGCACTACATAAATTAAAGGAAAGTAAATAATTTAAAAGATGAAGCTCAAATAGTAGCTTTATTGCCAGAATAATAGTATTTTACAAAATCAGTAGACAGCGTAACAAGCTAGTAATTTCATGGATGGGCTGTTATCTGCTATTTATGAGAATTTTTATGATACTCCTCATAAAAATAATCTGACAGCACCGCATAGGAGTAACTGAATGAGAAGCAAAAACAGTTAGCCACGAACTGTAACCTACAGCGTCCATAAGTTGTAATCGAGACACTAAGTTATTACAATGAATACAAAGTCCCTTATATCTTCCGAACTATCTCAGATCGCCAGATATTTTAGCCATTAACTGGAAAATTGAATAATTTCAATTTACCTAACTAGACAAGGAAGTTCTCGTCTACGTGTGTGCCGTCTGCTTACGATACCCAGACGAAATTAGCGCAACAGTCATGAAGTGTAATGTTCGCTTACTTGTGTCCACGTGATGTCATTTCACCTTTCTACTGAAGTACGTTAGGTAAGAAATGAAATTACTAAATTAGATACAAATTAGATACAAGACGGTTGGAGTTGCATATATATTGCGGCTATATAGAAATACATTTTCCTTAATTTTAGGTGCAAAACGTTTATTTTAATTAATGTTTACTCTATTGAAAACGGTTTCACTCAAGACCGCATTAGACTGTTCAATTCGCATAATTTTAAAATTTTTGAAAAACTGCGATAATCATGCTACAGAAAGCGCCTTCTCGACAGGGGGTAAAATTCAGAAAAATTGTAAAAAAGTTGCTTAATCTTAAATTGTGTATGAATTCGAAAGCACTTTTTTTGTTCCATTTGTATCTTGATTCAAGATATGCAATTAATAAAATTAACTGAAATAATCACTATTCAATTAATTTTTGGTTCGATCGATATTAATGTTTTTAAACTTAAATTTCAGTTTTTAATTGAAGTGAAAAAGACACAATTTTTGTTTCTTTCAGTTTTTAAGTCTCGATATTTTAGAAAAACCGTTCAAAATAAGGCATAAATGATTGCATATCAATAATTTTTGGTTTCGTGTTGTTCACACCAAATTTAGTGAACAAAATAATTTAGCTCACTAAAAATGGTGTAAAGTATTAGTTTTTCTTCATTTTAATGAGATCTGTAATTTAGTTGAAATAACATGTTTTATTAAAATTATGAAATTGAAGATTTGCATCATTTTTAGCCTACTTTACGGCAAAGGTTTAAAAAAAAGGAAAATTCACGAAAAAGGCAAAATAGTATTTTAACAATTAAATGTAAACGAAAAAATTCCAAATAGATGAAATAATTAAACAAATATGAAGCATTAAAATTTGGAAAGTTGAGTTTTGAGATGGGGAAGATATGGTCGAAATATCATCTCTCGTAAACTTGATATTACCACAGTTAGAGATTGGCTGACGAAATCTAAATGAAGAGAATTCAAAGCGCAAGCGGTTTTATGATGAAAAAATGATTGTTGATATTTCTTTTAATCTCTAAAGTTTTAATTTAACTTTTTTTTTTATTTTGGCAAAAAAAAAAAAAGGAAAATCGTAGTGGTTTACCTTTTACCTAAAAGGAAGAATTGCAGACGATTTTATTTTAAATAAAAAGTACTATTTGAAGTATTTTTATTAATATTTTTTATTCGTAATTCAACTAATTTATTAGAGGCTGTGTACAAAATTTTATCATCAAACTTACACATTTTTTAAATTTAAAAATTCTCCCCACCCTCCGTACACTGGTAAAAATTCCCGAGGACGGGTCAAATGGAACAACACACAGTAAAATATGAATTGTTGTTTTTACAGTATAATACTGGCAGCCAAAGTTCCAATTTAAAACTGTAAAATGCACAGTAATAAACTGTAAAGCTAGCATTTTTAGTTTCTTATTGAGCGATTCCATACCAAATCACCGAATGGGGGTCGCACGACCGACTCGGATTTTTTTTTAATTTGGTACACAGATTGATGGTATAGAGGTATGAAAAAGCCCAAAAGGAAAGTTACCTGCTCCGCTTATTTTCTGAGATACATGCCCTCAAAGTTTGTCCGCCACGTCAAAATACTAAAAAAGTGATGTTATTTAATCATTTTTTATAAAAAATCGTACTCATGCAAAATAAAAGTGTTAGATATCTATGGAAACTAGTTACTCCAGGCATTCTGAAAAAAAAATACTAGAACGTTCATAATGAAAATTGCCAAGGTACAGGGCTCTTTTAAGTTGTCACCACAAAAACTTGATTTTGCAGATTTTGCTAAAATTCAGGCATTTATTACAAAAACAGGCAAACAAAACCAAAGGTTTTCTCACTTTCTGGTAGTGTACAGGTCCTCCCTGTAAATTGCTACGCAATAAATTTTTTGGGTTTCTCACTCCTTCTTGGAATTATTTTAGCTTAAAAATAAGCCATAAGGCAAAAAATGCGTTTTTGGCCATCTTGGCAGCCATTTTTCTCATAAAGGGGGAGCAGTAGAAACTTTAATTTTTTTTTAAACAAGCCACTGATATGTTAGCTATTCACAGGAAAAGAGTTTACTTTTGGTTATTTCTCCCATTAAGAGATATCCTGCTGACAGTATATGCATGTTTTTCGCGACGACCATATGCTTTTGTTCCCCCTCTCATGGACTTAAAATTAATTAAACCAAAAAATAATGATATATTTATTATTGGCTGTATTATCTACTCAATATGTCATGAAATTTAATTTATTAAATCATTGAACAATAAATTAGATAATTGATGAAAACAAGAAAAAGTATTTCTCTGATGCCTGAGCATTATGCATTCATAATTATAAAGCACTAAATACTTTCTTGAGAAATTAATTAACATAAATGAGCTCAAAATAGTTATATTATAAGCAATACCCAATCTTGTGATTGGGATAGTCTTGTTTTTAATTGAAGAATTTCTTGAATATCACATGAATATCAGGAAAATAAATGAGGTCTTTTCGTTTGATGTAGGATACTTTATGACAAACTTCATTTGATGGGCTACTAACTGAGCATGGTGATAAAGAGCTATTAATTTCAGCATCGAATTCCATTTTACCTTATTGACAGTTAAATATTTATAAAATAATTAAATAAATAATTTAATATAAAGCCATGCTTGAAGAATTAAAATTAGTGCAACTAATTTATTCCCATACTGATCTTTACAAAACTGACATGTGTTGAGCACTGATAAGAACTGACAAGAATAAGTTTACTCACTAAAATACTAGTTCACAGATACTATAAAGCGTACATTCTATTTTCTACAAAATAATACTGCAACAAAGAACAAGGGTATAAATGGGTAGGTACTAAAGAATTTCTTGAAAAATCAATTAAAATAAAGGAGCTTCGAATATTTATCTTATAGGCAATACCCAATCTTGTGATTGGATGTTCCTGATTGATGGCTATAAACAGGATGAGGATACCCTTGTTCTTTGTTGCAGTATTATTTTGTGGAAAATAGAATGTACGCTTTATAGTATCTGTGAACTAATATTTTAGTGAGTAAACTTTTTCTTGTCAGTTCTTATCAGTGCTCAACGCATGTCAATTTTGTAAAGATCAGTATGGGAATAAATTAGTTGCACTAATTTTAATTCTTCAAGCATGGCTTTATATTAAATTATTTATTTAATTATTTTGTAAATATTTAACTGTTAATAAGGTAAAATGGAATTCGATGCTGAAATTAATAGCTCTTTATCACCATGCTCAGTTAGTAGCCCATCAAATGAAATTTGTCATAAAATATCCTACATCAAACGAAAAGACCTCATTTATTTTCCTGATATTCATGTGATATTCAAGAAATTCTTCATTTAAAAACAGGAGTATCCCAATCACAAGATTGGGTATTGCTTATAATATAACTATTTAGAGCTCATTTATGTTATTAATTTCTCAAGAAAGTATTTAGTGCTTTATAATTATGAATGCATAATGCTCAGGCATCCAGAGAAATACTTTTTCTTTTTTTCATCAATTATCTAATTTATTGTTCAATGATTTAATAAATTAAATTTCATGACATATTGGGTAGATAATACAGCTAATAATAAATATATCATTATTTTTTGGTTTAATTAATTTTAAGTCCATGAGAGGGGGAACAAAAGCATATAGTCGTCGCGAAAAACATGCATATACTGTCAGCAGGATATCTCTTAATGGGAGAAATAACCAAAAGTAAACTCTTTTCCTGTGAATAGCTAACATATCAGTGGCTTGTTTAAAAAAAAAATTAAAGTTTGTACTGCTCCCCCTTTATGAGAAAAATGGCTGCCAAGATGGCCAAAAACGCATTTTTTGCCTTACGGCTTATCTTTAAGCTAAAATATTTCCAAGAAGGAGTGAGAAACCCAAAAAATTTATTGCGTAGCAATTTACAGGGAGGACCTGTACACTACCAGAAAGTGAGAAAACCTTTGGTTTTGTTTGCCTTTTTTTGTAATAAATGCCTGAATTTTAGCAAAATCTGCAAAATCAAGTTTTTGTGATGACAACTTCAAAGAGCCCTGTACCTTGGCAATTTTCATTATGAACGTTCTAGTATTTTTTTTTCAGAATGCCTGGAGTAACTAGTTTCCATAGATATCTAACACTTTTATTTTGCATGAGTACGATTTTTTATAAAAAATGATTAAATAACATCACTTTTTTAGTATTTTGACGTGGCGGACAAACTTTGAGGGCATGTATCTCAGAAAATAAGTGGAGCAGGTAACTTTCCTTTTGGGCTTTTTCATACCTCTATACCATCAATCTGTGTACCAAATTAAAAAAAAATCCGAGTCGGTCGTGCGACCAACTTTTTTTTTTTTTCGGTGATTTGGTATGGAATCGCTCTATTATAAAGTTAGAAATTTTACAGTTTAATTACAGTAAAGTTTAGCTGCATTATACCGCAAAGATAAGAGTATCCCAAGTAGCACACTTCGTTTTTTAAAGGTTGTAAAATGGTTATTAACGTTGTGACAACGGATTAAAAACGTTTATAAAACGTTTAAACGTTTTTTGTGCTACCTGGGTATAATACAGGCAGCAGAGGTTCCAATTTAAAACTGTAAAATGCACGGTTTTACAGTTTAGAACTGTAAAGTTAGCAATTTTATAGTTTATTACTGTAAACTTAGCAATTTTTACAGTTTATTGGAATGCAATTAGCTGCATTATACTGTAAAAACAGCATTCATTTTTTATAGTGCAGTCCAAAATCTCCGCATTCGGTCCATCTCACGACGAAACGATTCCCACATTTTCCCAGGACTCTCATTCAGAGCCGAGCGTTGAACGCACGCACGGACCAAAAGCAAACAACAAAACGAGCAAAAAGATACACGACCGTGGGGAAGGGGATATCTGGCGCAATGAGAGAGCGGCGCTAGGAGATAAGGCGGGCGCCAAGATCGTCAACTGGTGGTGGCGCTAACTGCGTTAGTTTTCGAACGTGACATAAGGCAGAAGCACACACAAGACTGATTTGATAAGAGGGGCCCACTCCAATTTCCGCTTTCTAATCAGAGACAAAGTAGTTCGCCTCCTACCCCTCCCCCTACCAACTTTTTTTTTTTTTTGAATATGTCTCTCACCAACACCATTAACTGGATGATGAGGAAAAGTGTCGGTAGAGTCGTTACACAAATTCATGTCAAAGCAGAAGTAGAAAATGGATAAAAATGCTTACTCTTTCCGCATGCTATATAATCTTTTTTCGCATTTGAACATAAATATTCTTTTGTCCACAAAATTCAAAAAAATATAATACCATACTGAAGTCTTCGCCAATTCTGATCTAGCTCATACAGAATTGAAAAATTTGCCAGAAACTCTACTAGACATTAACGCAAGTTGAATATTCTTTGCCTATAAAATTGAAAAATACAGCATGAGTTTCTCACGCATTGCAATTAATTTGCTGTCTTTAAGAAGAAGATGTTTCGAGTCAATATTTCGTAGCAAGCTACAAAGAATATTTTTTAGCGTTGCAGAACAACGGTTCCCACCTCCACGGTTCAGAAGATGAAATACACATTTCTCGTTTTCATTATCATTGAACATTGTACTTGACATATCTTTCATCATTTTTCTAATTAATCACCCCCTCCTAACCAGTTTCAAGTTAGAGAGTTAAGAGTTAGATGAGAGCCAGTTTAAGAGTTAGATGAAAAGAGATTAAGATGAAGAGCAGCTCTAAATCTCTCTCTCTTTCACACTCTACTCGGGTAGAATGGTTGAAAGTGTTTAAGGAGGTCAGGGTCCTCCAAGGGCTCTAGAAACAATGGTAATAATACTTCCCCTCGCCCCTTGAAAATTTATTTTTTTACTAGGTTAAGTGATTTTTGTTTTCTTAAACCAAATTTTTAATCGAAAAGAAATTTTCATCTTTTCCTGTATCTATAAGATTAATTTTAAGAAAACATATTGTGAAATGAAAATTTTCTCCCATCGTGTTTATCTATATTTATCAATCTTCCACCTCTATAAAATAAAATAATAATAAAAAATAAATAAATAAAAAAAAAAAAAACGAAAGATAAATAAATATATAAACACATAATAATTATTATTATTTAAAGAAACGGGGATAGATTGTAGTCAATAACAAATATGCTTCCATTGTAGAAGCAAAATCGTGTAACGTCACAGCAAGAAATCTAATGCCACACTCGCACCAATCGAGAAAAACTGTCTTTTATAAACTTAAAAACCAACTAATGGGGGTAAATGGGTTTCGGATGCAAAATGCGGGTAAAACGAGAAATATGTAGTACTGAGCAACAGCAAAAATACTGCCAAAGACATAAGAGTGAAACTGAGCAGATTTCCATCTCATCCTGGCCCAAGCAACTGTTTTTTTTTTTAAGTGGAAACCGAGTAGATGGAGGTAATGATAGGATGCTGGGAGGACGCAGCAGTAATCACGGACCAGCGGCCCCGACCGAAAACAAGAGAATTCGGCGATGATCCGGGAGCTTCCATTTCACGGCTGGACAGTTTCCCACCCGGTACAGCGCATCCCTTCTCTGATTCAGAAAACGGAGCAAGGATAATCGGTTTACACGAGGGCGCCAAAACGAAAACCAGAGGAACAGGGGGCGAAAAAAGAGAGAGAGAGAGAGGAACATGCAGCAAGGGGTATATCATTAGTCTCGCCCGGGTGCGCACGGTGGGTGTATAAATGGTCTCTTGCTTACTAAATGCCACCCCCGTTCCCCATTCTGCTGGCTGGCAGTAGGGGGGGGGTGCACAGTTTTCGTTTCGGAAGTTCCGGCCTAATGAGAATGTTGTGCAACAGAATGATGACGGACGATTTTATAACAGAAACAGGGGGGTTGAGGTCTCCCCCCTCCCCCCCACTCCAACTGGAGAGTAATGTTCACTTGGTTGGAGTGGATTATCGATGATGAGGCTAAAATTAATTCGGAAGTAGTGCGTTATAGCTCTCTGGAGTGCGGTTTCCTGCAGCGTTTGTTGTAGGACTGAGGAAGCTAATGGGTTGTTTCGGTTTACTATTCGTGACTGCTTATTTTTGTAGCACATGATTTGTGCGTGTGAAGTACACAAATGAAAATTGCCGAGAAAAAATCTCACAGGAAATTATTATTGATTAATGGTGGAAAAAAGAAATAGAATCGTTGTGTTCTCGAAACATTGCTCGAAGTTTTACTTTGACTTTGAATGCACATTGCAGGCAGCAAATAGTAATTGCACGCAGTTCGGATAGAAGGATTTTTTTTTCTTTCTTTGTTGTTAGCATTTAAGGTAGCTTTTTGAAGCTCCGGGACAAAAATTATTTTTCTACATTTTTCTCTGCGGCTTTTTACCTCTTATTTTCATACAAACTAATATTTTTTTAAAAAAAGGTTTCGGATGTTCAAATTAAATAAAACTTTCTAATTGTTAGAGCTGTCCTTTTGTTGTACGGAACAGAATGAACAGATAATGTGACGTGGGCTTTATCAAAATTGAAAATTACTTCAAATACCTGCTGCTTCAACTGAAAAATAAATTACTGATAAACATATCAATTAACGCTTACAAGAGAAGGTATACTCGCAAACAGTTAGGGCAAGCGAAGCGGATTGTGGAGTTGATTTCTTAGTTCCGGAACAAGGATACAAGTCAAATACGCGTATTTTGCTAAAACGCGTACGTAATAATTTTGCTAATACGCGTATTTTTTCTAATAATTATTGAAGTTGTACTTATAACCAGTTTACATTGCTAGGTTCAAAGCAATTTGAAAAAGGAATCAAAAGCAAATTTTTGAGATGCTTCCAGCAAATATTTCCTGCTTGAACAATTAGATTAACCAAGCTAATTTTTACCGAGCCTCAAAACGCAAATCCCCAAATCATAGCTTTCTTGGTTGAACATCTTACATGATCCTCGCAGAAAGTATCCTTTTCTGGTCTTGTAGAGAGTAGAATTTAGTCGGTTTCGTAAAAGGAGGACTCGAAATCTTAAATCATCATGAACCACTAAAACTAGAACTCCAAGACATTTGGAAGATCCGAATGACAGCGTTCCAAGATGGTGTCTCTTACGTGGTCCTAAAAGAAGACGGAGAGAAGAGAAAGGGCGTGGCCAAGAGGAAGAGGAGGAGCAGCGCGTGATGGAAAGGGATTGTCAGCGCTACCGCATTGCGCATCCTCCATCGATCCGCTAACACAAGAGAAATCGAAACATGGCAGCCAAAGTGCAATGAAATCACGTACAATATATTCCGAGGAACGAAGTCACTGGAAAGTATTCCACCATCTAAAACTCAAAAGTGTTGAGCAGGGATCGAACAAAACAAAATCCTTGTAATTGCGAAACTAAACGTGCAAAGATGGTTCCCTCGACAACTATAATACTTGCATTAAATGATCGATCGATGAAGGCTGCTTATAAATAAATATTAGGAGTGGCGTAGAATTGCATTAGATATATTACATTTAATGGCGATTTTTCATGAACATCATTTCACAGTCATTGCAAAAAGTTGTGTGGGTACGTAGATAAAAAATGGTGCCAAGTTGCTGGATTAAGCAACAGCAGTTGAGGATAATGCAAATTTTTACTATATTTTGGTACGAAAAAGCAAGGAAGAATCAAAACTTGGGTATGTTGCACTAAAATGTAGTAAAATTTTGCACCATCTCTTACAGTCAGCAAATTGGAACTTTTTTGTTAATGCAACATATCATTTTTTTTTCTTTCAAAGAGCAAAACTGGAAGAGGACTACAATTTCATTAGTAGCCTTTTTTTTTCAAATAGTGGTCATTCTTTTTAACTAAAAACACAAAATTATTTATAATTTAATTGATGGAAATGAATAGTTCTGAATACATTAATTAAAAAAGCCTTTTGTACACTTTACGATCATTTATGAGGTGGCAATTGAGAAATAATTTTTTTAATCCTTAAGTTGGGACCAACTTTTGGAATTTTTGTGGGTGACAAGATAATTTTTTCGAGGAAAATAAAAATACGTGTCTTCAAAATCATTCGAAGGAACCACTGCAAAATTTTGAGCGAAATCAAAAATGGTATGTATGCGTGACTTTTATAAAATTTGCCTCTTAACAGTTTCATTTCCTAGATCAAAACCAAGCAAATTTTGTACAATTAATTCGGCATTTACATCAACTGCTTCGTTTCAAATCAACAATTCAAAGCTGTGAGACGAACTAAATTTATTAATTTGTGACATTTTTTTTTAATGTAAGGAAAATGGGACATTTTCCCTTAAAGTTGGCTTTTTTCTGAAGAACGATCTAAACTGCAAAGAACACTTTACAGGCTTTGAATGTCAGAAAAAAGCGAGCAATTGCTCTAAATACTTTTCCAATTTAATTTTAGCATGATCCATTTTGAAACATAAAGATAAGCCGAGTCCTATGTCACAATTGGGACAAAAATATATGTTTTATCCCCTACTCATTCGTTTTCCATTACCGCTTCGCCTAGAGCAAGCAACACTTTTTAAAGCACAGCCTCATTGGTCTTAGTTGTTTTTCGCTAGGGACGCACTTTGACGAAGTGTCTCTCAGTGGAACGAAAGAGATTTGCAAAATTTCTGATGACCGCCTTTTCTTCAGATTCCCGTTGAATCAAATAGCTGTAAACGGTCATTTCACAATCGGTTCTCAACGAACATTGGTGCTTCAGTTGTAAAAATATGTGGGGGGAGGGGAGCATATTTTCGATATGCAGACGCCATGTTTGATGAATCTTCGTTGGGCTCAAAAAGCAAAAGGTAGATATGCCACCTTCAACGCGAAAAGTAAGCATTGATTTCTTTAAAAAGTTGGTTTCTAACTAACGTTAAATTTGTTAGAAACCAACAAATCACTTACATTTGTAAGTGATATTCTATTCTTACCATACTTTTAAATGTATAGGAAAGTGTATAGAATTCGTTTTTTCAGCAATTCGTAAACTTTTCGACTGGTCCGCCTGCATTAGAATCAAATATTACTTTAGTTTCTACAAGCAAAGAATCACATTCGACAAGACTGTTAATTGACTAAGCAAAACTAGATGCCTCTATATGCATTTAGAAGGTTTAATCATCCAACCGTAATGCCTGACTAGACAAAGATCTTTTCAGTTGTAAATTTGATGGAATAAAGAGAAACATTTTATGAGATGCAGGGCTGTGGAGCCAGAGAGAAAGTGACTGACTACTGGAATTATGGAGCATTCAACTCCTTTAACCCAAAATCGGTCAGACTCACTCTGCAACGCTGGTTGTTACTATTCTGCAAGCTGATTCCGAATGCCACGTTTTTTTTTTCTCTCTCTCTCTTCTAAACAGGCTGCCTAGGGCACCTCGCCATCGGCAAACCTAATGCCCATCCTATAATATGGCATTCAGTCTTTCATGTACTACTATTAAGAAACGGATGTCAACGGCACAGATAATTTTGACGTCCAGTTTCTCACTAGATGAAGGCACCAGAGATCGTACGATGCAAAATTTCACATAGGAAATGAATTCAGCCCAGAATGCTGCATCCAAACTGACGCAAAACATGTCGCATTATCATTCCGCTCGGGCGTAAACGATTTTCTGCATCTTGGAAATCCACTCACTGAAGCACAAGACCAATGCTTAACAACTATACCATCCAACCGATATGCCACCTATATTTTGATATCCCTTTTACACTTGACTAATTAACAACAAAGATAACATGGCGGGGGGGGGGGGGTCTTGAATTGGACTTGAGTAAAAGCAATCTTGCGGAAACAGAATGGGCATTATCATTCTTTTGAAAGATTGGCTATCGGCTTAATAAATATAAAAATACACGACAGTCAGTTCATGCTCAAAAGGTTAGACCATTAAAAGCTAGTGAGAGATGAAAAAGAAAATTTCCAATGAAAGACCCATTAAGCGAATTCCTAAAAGAATTCAGAGATTAAGTCATACTCCTAAATCCCTACAGCCAATGAAACATACAACAACATATCCCCAAGTTATGGCTCTGAATGACCCATTTCATGCCGACTGGACCCTCCATGCAATCGAGAACGAGTGCGCTCCGGCAGAAGAAAATGATCCTTGGGACCAATGGATCCCAAATCCCAGCTCCCTGGGGTCGCCCACGGACTTGCAGAGAGAGAGAGGACTGCGTTGACTCAGAGGCAAGTCTGAAGCACTGCGTTCGGATCCTCATCGCTTGGCCAGCCAAGAAGAACGAGAAAGGATCTCCCTCGTCCGTCCCCCTGGTGGTTTCTTCCTCCGGATCCAATACCTGGACGTAATGGATGGCTCCTCTGAACCCCCCTCCCCCTACCACCCCCTGGCATTTTTACGGTTTGTTTGGATCACGATGGATGAGAGGGGGTCCATTGTTGGCGCGGAAAAAATGAAGAAGCAATCCTCGGAGAGGATGGGCCTCTGCGCGCTCAAGTGACGCGCGAAAGAAGGGATTAAGTAAGCAATCCCATTTTGGGAACGAAAAACACCAGCTTGTGCAAATCGATATTTGGGATGAGCCGCAGAACATTGCATGCTTTCAGAAATGCTGAGACTGAAGTCCAAACGAAATAATATCAAATGAAGAAAAAAAGAAACTAAAAGGTAAAAATTTGATACGTCTTCCACGGATTAAAATTTCTAAGTAGGTACTTGAACAAAAATTTCAGCAAACTTAAAATTTATTGAAAAAAAAATAAAGCTTTCAAATAAATATTATTTTTAAAATGGCAAAGAACGAAATAGATATAATAAAAATAGAATAACTTTTATTGAAAAAGCAGCAGAGCAATTAGAATTATGAGAAAAATGCTAAAGAAACAATAGAAATTATTCAATTAGGGATATTCTCTGTTGCAACTCGTGTACATTACTAAAGTTTTATAACATATAGCTCAATTTTATCCTGTTGTTGCGGGGGAAAAAACTGCCAAAATATTTTAAAAGTAAAGCTTATCAAAATACAATTTAATTGAAAAATAACGTAGTTTCAAAATTCATAGTTGCTAAAAGGCCTGTTGAATTTATTTCAAACGCGGTCCTTATTTTCTTAAAATATAATGTATTTTTCAGTGGAAACCATACTAAAACGCTTGAACATATTGAGCCAATTTCTGGAGTAATGAGCTGCTTTTCATCATTTTTGTAAAACTATAAGCACATTTGAATTAAAATATTCTGCGCAGTATGATACAGATCTTATAATCAGTTACCCAAAATCTGGTTAAATCTTTCCCAAAACAGCAACAAATCAACTTCAAACCGTAGTTCAACCTACCTTAAGACTTCAACAATATGCCATTCTGGAAAACTTCTCAACAGATGTCTAACCATTAACCCATTAATGTCTGACTTTTTTTTTCCAAAGATATTTTGTATATTGGATACACGGCTACAGAACACACTTTAGAAGGATTATGTGTTGTAATCTGTTAATAATGAATTGAAGCAATACCAAAGTAATAATTGAACACTATTATTTGGTTGAAATGTTCATTTTGGGGAAATTCAAACACTTTTTGGACCGTCCCTAAATAGGGACGCTAGACATTAATGGGTTAAGTTGAAAGTAAGACTAAATCGTGGTTACGTTTTGACGCTAAACTAAATCTCAGAACAAACGGTTCCTGAGAGCAACAAAATAATCTTCTGAGAATGATAATGAGTAGAATCTGCGTAACATTAATGCACGCGAGTCACCAGCTCTGTGTTCCAAACATTTCGTAGTAAATATTCCAGAGATCATCTATTCAGCTGCTTTAAACTCGGGAGGGGGGGGGTGCAGACCAGAATGGATGGCTAACTGAATTTATGAATTTGATAGCATGATCCATTTTTCTTTTTGTTTGGTTCGTGGATTTTTATAATGCGGAGATACGATGACCCGGAGCATTGGGCCAGAAATTAATTAACGTGGCCATCCTCCATCTTTTCGACAGCGTAAGAGATGGATGTTGGTTATATCGGGGGCATCTTGAAACAAGAAGAGGGGAGGACGAAGCCTACGAAAACTTTCCACACCGTACTCATCGCCATTAATTTATCGTCTGCCGAGATCCTCCCTCTCGCGTCAGCAGAGCAAGGTTCCAACAGAACAGATTTAATTTTCTGATTTAATGAGAAAAGTGTGAGGTGAATTTCGAGCCCAATGAAATACGATACTTACGTGCGCAGGTATATAAGTGTATGTGTGGATGGCGAAAAGCAATGTTCTTCACGCATGAAAAACAGCGTATCAGTCACGATACTAGCTGTTCTGGTGATGGGCTGCATTTTTATTGCCATTTAGGCAGAGAGCAATTGTTCCACAGTGATAAGGAACATTTAAGATTGATATTATGAATAAAACTTCGTTAAAAAAATAAAACTGTGGGAAGATTTCCATTTTCTTAGATTTTGGGACACGAATAGTAAGAAATGAGACAGCGTAATCTGTCTTTTATCACTCGAACGATAAAGATCTCAGTATTAAAATCAAACGGTATATTGCATCATAGAATTTTTGAAGCTTGACATTTTTTAATCTTGCCCTTACCAACAAAGATTATACAACAATGCTACTATAGCTAGTAATTACTAAGACATGTGTACAGCTCTGAACAATTTATCATTTGGAATAGTAAGGAAACCTCTGGAGGAGGGAGGAAGAGACCAGTTTCTGAATGAAAGAGTAAAGAATAAGTCCAAAAAGAGACCACTGTAAATTCTATCAGAACGAATAAAGCACAACAGTTATTCGCTATTTCCATACATTTAACCAGCAAAATTAGCTTATGTGTTCTTATTTTAAATCTCAGAAACCTATCTGCAAGCGTTAAAGTTGGAGGAGAAACAAATGCTGATATGTAACAAAATTTAAATTTTGAAATAGAGTAATGAGTTATTACCGTGCGTATTTAAAAAAGTTAGAAAATGATTAATTAAAATACAACCAAGCACTTAGCGCGGACAGGCATTTTCCCATCTGGCGAAGGGGGGGGGGGGGCATAACGCTTTATTAAACTACCACGTCAAAGTCAGCAATCCTTATGGACAAAAGGATAAAACACGGTCAAAATCTTAGGTTCTGAAGCGTCAAATCCCTTGGATGTAACCCTAACCAAGGGTAAAAAACTCCATTCCTAAACAAAAGTACTATCGTGGGTTCAACTGAACTGCATAGTTTATTTCAGAGTTTTCTGATTTCAGGGAAAAAATAACATCACATTAAACAGTTTAAATGCCAAAAATGCTTTTGCAAACAATTAAAGCTTGACGATTGACTGCTTTGGGAAATGATTGGTACGGTGGCTAAGAAAACTGCATTAAGATGTCCGCGTACAGTAGCGAATATTTCCAAAATTGTGTAATTTACAACCATATATACTGGCATGAAAGAGAATTTCGATATTCAAACGGACCTAAAAGAGATCGATCTTTCATAACAAATCGCAATCTTCAAACAAACTTTCACAATAGTGCTGTTAATATTCATTAGTACAAATTCCAATATCCATTTTATGCTGAGTATGTATTAGCTTTTTTCAAAAATAGAAAGAAAGTGCGTTTTATGAAATTAAAACCATTTTAGTGAAAATACAATAAAAAAAGAAAGAAAGTATAAAAGCAATGTATGTAGGACAAAACTTTAAGCATACACTGCACTTAAGCATATATTGCAACTAAAGTCCGCCTTTTTTTTCTGTGGTGGAAGCTTTTTAAAATAGTATACATAAAAACAAAAGCTCATAGAAATGATGATACAAAATAAAAATTTTAAAAACTTTATGATACTCATTTTGCCTTTATTCAAACAAAGACGAAATAGCACTACCAAATACAATTCAATCAAATATAAATTTTAAGGAATCCAGTTTCTTCAAAGGCATCCTCAACCTCATACATTGCATTGATAACCACACATTTGTGCAACATAATACGTATAAACGTTTGTTCTTAATTTTCAATGCTTTTCTGGAAAATGTTGGCAAAATATGGTTAATCATTATTTTACGTATGTTTTTGCACTGACTTCAAACATTGAGTTTAAAGGTAGTATCGATGGTATTTAAAAGATAAAATTATTCTTCTATCTATATCTATAAAAATGAGTGTATGTATATATACTTGTTCTCTATACAAATCCACAGTTTGCGTCAGATTTTCATCTAACTTGACACAGAGGTTCTTTGATGCTCTAGAATTCTCATAGGCGGGGTCTTGAAATTTTAAAAAATCTAAAAAGCTCAAATTTAAATTTTTTGTCAAAAAATGACCCTTTTATAGGAATCTAGCCTATTTATATTGTAATCGAGATAGGCCTTTTAGCATTCAAATTGATGAAATTTAAGATTTTTAAATATGAGTATTTTCCAACAATGATTACGATTAAAGTAATGAATTTTCAATTTAAGGCTCACCTCTTTCCTTTTAGCATTGAAATAAGTAAAAAACAATCATAATTCATGTGGACTTTATAAAAAGAACCACGGATTTGAATTTCAAATTTGCAATGCGACGACAGTTGCGTCCGTCTGTAATGGAGATAAGCCTTCAGAACGAGAAATAGATTTATTTCTGAGTTATAATAATTTTTACTTTGTAGGTGGGAACAATTAATAGAGAAAAGTTAATATTTTAAATTTGGCGGGTGAAATTGATGCAATTTTTTCACTTCCATGTGCATATATTTCATGCCAGTGGACGCGGCAAAGCACAGACAACATTTATCTTTCATTTTCACCTTTTGATAAGACTATTTTTCTGTAAACGTTTAACTTTCTGTAATATTTTAGTTTTTTTCAAAGTTTGTACCTAAGAGACAGATTGATGCAAACTATTTTATACCTATATGAATAGAACTCTTTCAAACTTTTTTTTCCCTGAATGCTATGTTGTATTAATAAGCATCCGGGCAACGCCGGGTATTAAGCTAGTATTATATGAAATTTTCCATTTTTTGAATTTTTTTTAAATGAACAAATATTGTCAATCAAAGGTATGGGACGTAAGTTAGACTATGCCCTATCCATTAAAAGAAGAGTCCTCCAAATCGGTTCACTAGGTCCGACGTTGTGAGCGAAAAAGCAATAAAAAAAAAAGAAGAAGAAGAAAAAAAAAAAACACACATACATTAGGTATGAACTAATAATCACGTCCTTTTTGAAGTCGGTTAAAAAGTAAAAGAGTTACATCTCCTTAAAAGATCTGAATAATTTCCAAATCAAGAAGAATTAAACACGACAGCAAAAGGTATTTTATCTCCCACTGGAACCTAGTAGGTCTCCCGGAACGATATGACAGCCGCTGACGACCATGCCGTGGTAACAAAATAAGACTAGTGCTAAAATTAGGGAGTGGTGGAAAAAAGCGTTACAAAATAGCAACCGTTAAATTGAATAACTTCGATTTCATTTAGTGAGAGCGTCATAATATCCGGACAAAGCCGTAAGCGATACGCGTGCGATTACTTTTGCAGAATAAGTCGCCTGATGATTGTCTTTACTCTGCTCCTTATCAACTTAATGTCTATCATTGCTCAAATATCATTATTAAGGTTAGAGCATTTTACGTCATGTAACATATCATTTGAACCCATGATATACACATGTTTTAGAGTCATGAAAAGATCTGGCAAAGTTATTAGATCATCAGGAATATTAAGAGATTTTTTCCCCTCGTTATAATAGACGTTGGCAAATATTTTCTTCCAAAAAAAAGAAAAAAAAAATCGAAATTAAAAAAAAAAAAAGGAGCAGAAGGAGGAGTCGAAGCCGTCACGACTTATATACACAACTAGAGGTGTGGTCCGTGTGCCCAAGAGGTATTTGATTCATAAATCATGCGCGAGCAAGAGTATACATATTCGGAGCTATATCTACACTCCCTGAGCTACTCCACCTCCTTTCCAACACACCTTATCACTCTCTCTCTCTTAAAGGCTCGTATCAGGTTTCACGCGTTTCTAAATGGTTACTACAGATCTTTATTGAATCCACTTTTTGCAGCTTACGAATCTTTTCTGTTTTCTTTTTTTTCCTTTTATACTTCAACAAAGAAAGGAAACATTGCATCGTTAAAAACGAGCATTAATAGTAAAAGAAAATTGAATTAATATTTTCGGCAACATTAAGGGCCCTGCTCCACATTGACGAAAAGCAGAAAAATAAAGCAGAAGCGTAAAATGGAGCAAATAGTGTTCCTACGGAAAATACCCGGATTTTCGGTTTCTGCCTTCAGTTTCGGTCGCGTTTTACGCTGATGTGGAGCACGGCCCTTACTCGAGATGTTGAGGGAAGATGAACCCCAAGGAAAAACAAAGTAATTCAACACGATTTTTGTTTTACTGAAGTTCATATCAATATCAATATTACAGAAGTTCAATCGAACAAGCTTGCTTTAACCCCACAGCCTTTGCCTTCAATTTACAAGTTGAGCCGTACCATAATTTGTAGACGCTCGCTGGTAAGGTATAAATACATTTTATTTACCAGTTTGAAGGCTATCTTGGCTACAATAAGAGGATTTTTGCTTCCAGCTTTATTATTGGCTGTTCCCAACTGAGGAGTCACAATAAGGCCGAAACTGCAATCTCAGGATGTCTTGATCGAGCTGTGAGTGTAATTGCTTCAAGCTTACTTTCTTTATTTAATACTTCAAGCATTGCTTGCAGTTCCTCAAATAAGGAATAAAACAATGCAATATCGTCCGTAAATCTAAAACGATAAATAAATTCTCCATCATTTTTTACGCCATTCTCTTTTCAAAGCAGGTTCTAATTTTTTTTTTTTTTTTTTTGAAGTACCGCACTGAATAGTTTAGGGGAAATTGTGTAGTGTTGTTTACAATCTCTCACTTTTGCAGTCCTAAATAAAGTTGTTGCAAAGCGATATATACAGTTTGTACTAAGTTCTATGAGTCGTAATTTTATATTTGATGAAGTTTCCCACAAATTATGATTATGCAATAAAATAAAGACAAGACTACTATTTTATCGCATATCCAAGCAGTATGAAAATAATTATTAATATTTTCATGAATAATAAAAAGTATCGCATATAATCTTACACAATCGATTTGGGCAAAAGTTAAGATCCTAAATTCATAAGAGAAATTTCGTACAAAAAATAAAGAAATAAATCACATTAGTTCGATGTTCTCTCCCTCTTCCCCAGATTTTAATAAAAACTTAAAAGAACTGATTTTCAATCAAATGAGTTTCGTGAATATTAAGATTAGGAACAAATATCTGCAGTTTATAAATTTTCAAGATAACTTTTACACTTCGAGCGAAGCCATTAAAGATTTTAAAAGTGAATTCTGCACTGCAAAAAATGAACTCTTGTTTTTACAGTATAATACTGGCAGCCGAGGTTCCAATTTAAAAATGTAAAATGCTCAGTAATAAACTCTAAAACTAGCAATTTTACAGTTTCTTACTGTAAAGTTAGCAATTTTACAGTTTATTGTGGTAAAATTTAGCTGTATTATACTGTAAAAACAACAGTATAATACTGGCAGCAGAGATTCCAGTTTAAAACTGTAAAATGCACGGTTATAAACTGTTAAATTAGCTATTTTACAGTTTATTACTGTAAAATTAGCAATTTTTACAGTTTATTACTATAAAATTAGCTGTATTACACTGTAAAAACAACATTCATTTTTTACAGAGTGTATATATCTTTCTAAATTCTTTTTTAAAATCTTAAATATCAACAAATTCCCATTTTCTAGCACTAACCTTCGTGTATTATTTTTCAGCATCTAAATGTTGTAAAAAAAAAAAAGGCTTTGGCCCGTACGCAACTAAAGACGGCAGTTCAAAAAGGGCTTTGGCTTCTTATGTTTAAAGCTACTTTCTCCCTGCCTTATCTGAGAAGGCGCTGCTCTCAGCTACCACTCGAAAAAGAGAGCCGCCTTTTCTCACGCTTTTCAATGATATTTAAGGAATAGCACTTAGGACCCTAAAGTGAATCTGGCTCATATTTTCCAATGTTCTGCTTTTGCGATGACAACCTCAGAAGCTATTTTTCATTTCTTTCTTTTTTCCTCAGCGTGGAAAATGGATCGAACTCCCCCTTTTGAGAGATGGGGGAAATTGAAAGTGGAGACGTGATTTTCTGTATACAAATGTATCTTGTCGAGCGAATTATTGATCTTTTACGTTCTCGTCAGCAAAAGATTTATGTGTACACTAAAAAATGGATGTTGTTTTTACAGTACAGTCGAACTCGCTTATAACGAGCACGAAGGGACCGTAACATGTTGCTCGTTAAATCCGAGTACTCGTAATAAACGGGTCTTTACTGCCAGCGTGCAACCAGAAGGGGTGGGTGGCTTGGGCGGTCAAATAATTGAGATTATTTGTAATTTAATTAATACTTTCTTTAATTACATCAATTTATTGAATTAAATACTGTTCTTTATTTAATAACACTGGAATGCTGGTGGAATTTTTCATACAAAAGTATTGAACCGCAGGGGAAAAAAAGGAAAGAAGATAAGACAGAAATAAGACTAGAAAGATGAGAAAAAAAGACTGCGAGACAGAAAAAATTGTTCGTTAAAACCGGGTCTTGCTCGTTAATAACGAATTCTGTTCCATAGACTTATCATTGATCCAACAAAATATTCTCGTTTCCCTCGTTAAATCCGAGTTCTCGTTATATTCGAGCTCGTTATAAAAGAGTTCGACTGTACTATATAGCTAATTTTATAGTAACAAACTGTAAAAACTGCTAATTTTAGTTATAAACTGCAAGATTACTGTTTTACGGTAATAAACTAAAATTGCTAATTTTTTAGTTCATTACGGTGCACTTCACAGTTTTAAACTGGAACCTCTGCTGTCAGTATTATACTGTTGTTTTTACAACGTTTTATATTTTGCAGTGTACATGTAGCAAAAGGAATGTTAAAAGAAAAAAAAAA
>JAXGGA010009160.1:0-52800 GCA_038373865.1 Uloborus plumipes | reverse complement strand
TTTATTATAATCAATAAGAACATGCAATAAAATAAGTTTAAAAATTATACCGGCATTCTTTCTGTTTCTCCTCCTATATTGAAGTTCATCATGGATCTCATTGTCTGGGCCCCATAATATTTTTCTGCAGGAACATTTAGTTCTCCGAATGTGTCAAACTCCTTCCTCACATTTTCCTGTACAAAACAGTTTTTTTTTGCTTGTATATGTACAATGAATGTGTGCACACAACTAAATGTAGCAATAAAAAAATATTACTAGACAGTTAATTTAAGTCAGCTAAATTTAAAACAGTCAAACTTTATTGTTTGATGAAAGAGAAAAATAAGTTATAAACATAAATCAGCAACCATTGGTCATAAACTCAGTGAAGCTGGGATGAAAACCAATTAGTCTGAACATTCATAATAATAAATACAACGTTTAAAGACAAGCAACAAGAAAGCTATGATTGAATACCTAAGTTTTAATATCTGTTAATTACATACAGTGGACAAGTACAAAAGTAACATTTTGCAAAAGTGGAAAATTGCGAATTTGAAGAAAGACCTACCTAACTTCGTGCGTTTAATTATATATTTGTTACACAAAAAGTTATTGAACTTACGGCTAATTTAGAGGAATGTATCGTGAAAGGCCGTGCCGCAGACATTGTCATAGAAGAGTTACAAAATAAATGTTTGAAGTGCCGGCGAACAACGCCGTAAGATCTGCGTGATAACATTTTTGATTAGTTTGAATTTATCACAGTCCCAAAAATCGGCTTCTCGAATCTCGACCTTCGCTTCTGCTAGGTTTTCATTTGTGCAGGTTCCGGTTGTGGATCTATTTTTTTAAAAAAAGATACAATTTTAAACTTCTACTGAAAAATATTTATTTTGTAATTTATACTTTATTAAATACACTCCAAAAATGTTCCCGGTGTCAAAAACCATTTTTTAAGAACCTGCATTCATATTCGATCGATTTCAGTTATTATACTGTCTTCCCTTTTATTTTAAGTTATTTTGTTCCAAAAGTTTTTTCAGCCAGTGAATTTTTGTTTTTAAAAAATTATTTTTTAAAAAAACTTTTGTTTTTCTTTTGTTGATGTTGTGACCGCCACCAACCCTAAACTGCTATATTAACTGAATTCTGAAATTTGTCAAGTAATCTTCAATTTTGATTATGGTGAGTTTGTTGCATTTTAAAAGCTTAACCTTATTCTGTTTATATTTGTGACATTTTCGTGCAATTAAATTCATTCTTTATCTACTGCTCTTTATTTTAACAGCCAAAATTTTGATATAGGTTGCAATGTTTTAAGCTGAAGTGTACTTTTTGGAAACACAGCCAAAAATCCTAGAATAGGAACTGTATTGGTAGTTTGCTTTGTTAAAATTACAATTTTCTTTTCAAGCACGAAGCGAAAAGAATAGTTTAGTCTCAATAACCTTATTACCTTATCATCCTTATTTCATTGCTTCAATAATGTTCTATGTCATTAAATTATGTCATTAATTGGCAATAAATGACAAACCTAATGATATTGACATGGTTTGGCTAGAACTGATGAGCAGTAAGGGTAAAAAATTGCGTTTGGGTAACATTTACAGGCCACCTAATCTAAGCCAGGGTCAAGATGAAGAGATGTATCGTATTATTAGAGACATGTCGAGTAAGGGACCGGTAATTATAATGGGGGATTTCAATTTTCCGGGCATTGATTGGAATAATTCTTACCCCAATAATAGTAAAGAAGAGGAATTTCTAAAAGTAATTGGTGACTGTTTTTTAGATCAAGTTGTTTCTGGGGGAACACGGCAGGATGCTGTTTTGGATCTAGTTTTCTGCAATGTTGAAGGTTCTGTTCAGGCATTATGTGTAGGGGAGCATATTGGGGATAGTGACCACAACAGTATTAGGTTTGGGATTAAGTTTGATATGCACAAAGACAAAAATTTTAGGATTGTGCCTAATTTCAGAAATACTGATTTTGTCGCACTCAGGCAGAGTTTGAAAACAGTTTTTTCATCAGGTTTGGACAATAGCGAGGTAAATCTGCAGTGGACTGAGTTTAAGGAAAAACTAGCAAAAACAGTTGGGGATTATGTTCCTTTTAGGAGAAAAGGGGTAAACACTAAAATTTGGCCCATGTGGTTCACTAGGGAAACTAAGGACGCTCTAAACCGTAAGCAAGCTGCTTTTCGTCAGTTAAAAGAAACTGGTCACAGCGCAGATAGGCTACAGTATTGTGAGGCTAGGCGTAGTTTTAAGTATTTGGTACGGTTTCAGAAAAGAGAATTGGAACAAAAGCTTGCAGATAATATTGACAGGAACCCAAAGGGGTTTTTTGCTTACACAAATTCTGGGAAAGTTCGAAATAGTCAAATTGGGCCACTGGTTGATGAGCATGGAAATTTAATTCAGAATGATGGGGATATTGCTAATGTTCTAAATGACTTTTTTTCCAGTGTTTTTAACGATAACTGTATCTCAACAGTTGACACAAGTAAGACACAAGCTACTCTACAGCTTGAGGATTTTGTTTTTTCTAGGGAGGACGTTTTACTTCATTTGAAAAAAATTAAAACAACTAAAGCTCCGGGACCAGATAATATTTACCCAAAAATTCTAGTTGAATGTGCTGAGGAATTAGTAGATACTATTGTAAAAATTTTCAATGCTTCGTATAACTCAGGGACAGTGCCAGAGGACTGGAAACTGGCTAACATTACGCCACTCTTCAAGAAAGGGTCTAGAGGTAATGCAGGAAATTATAGACCTGTCAGTCTTACTTCAGTGGTTTGCAAAATTTTTGAAACTTTATTTAAAATTAAGATTATGGATTTCTTAGAAAATAATAGTCTGTTGACTAGTTTGCAGTATGGTTTCAGGAAAGGTAAATCGTGTGCTACTAATTTATTACATTTTTATGACAAGGTCACCATGGCTTTAGATAACAAAAAGTGTGTAGATATTGTTTACATTGATTTTCAAAAAGCTTTCGATAAGGTGCCGCATGTTGCACTACTCAGTAAATTAGCTGATATAGGAATTGGAGGTAAAATTTTAGTTTGGGTTAGGAATTGGCTGACAGGAAGGAAACAAAGAGTAGTTGTAAGGGGTAATCATTCTAAATGGAGTGAGGTTTTAAGTGGGGTTCCCCAAGGATCAGTTTTAGGTCCACTTTTGTTAATTATTTTTATGAATGATATTCATGAAAATGTTTCTGGAAACATGAATTGTTTTGCTGATGATGTCAAAGTTATGGGGGTTGTAGAAAATGATGAACAAGTAAATCAGCTGCAAGAGGATTTGGATCACATTACTAAGTGGGCAGACAAGTGGGGCATGGCAGTAAATGTTGGGAAATGTCAAGTGCTGCATTTAGGTCATGGGAATAAGCATACAAGCTATTATTTACAGGGTTCAGTCATTAGTAAGGCAGAAAATGTTATGGATCTAGGTGTCTTAATAAATCAAGACTTCAAGTTTAGTCAACAGTGCAGCATAGCTAGTAACAAAGCCAATAGGATGCTTGGGTTTATAAATAGATCTATTTCAAACAAATCAAAGAAGGTTCTTCTGCCTTTATATAGAAGTTTGGTAAGACCTCATTTAGAGTATGCTGTTCAGTTTTGGTCTCCTTACCTTAAGAAAGATATTAATTTATTGGAAAGGGTACAAAGGAGGGCTACAAAGTTAGTGAATGGACTTTCTAATTTAGACTATGATTCCAGACTTAGAATGCTTAATATGTATAGTCTTGAGCAAAGGAGAACCAGAGGGGACATGATTCAGTTGTTTAAATTTATCAAAATGAAAGATGTCATAGGGTTAAATTTTTGCACGGAAAGCAGGACAAGGGGTCATTGTTATAAGCTGTTTAAATCTCAGGCTAACCTGGAAATTCGGAAAAATTACTATTTTAGCAGAGTAGTGGGAACTTGGAATAGTTTACCGGAAGAGGCGGTAAGGAGCAAGGGAGTAGATAGTTTTAAGAGGGCCATTGATCTTCATTGGGATCTATAATTTGACTAGGACCAGCCCAGTTGGGCCCAGAGCCTGTTGCTGGTCGTCACATTTGTATTTGTATTTCTATAAATCTGCTTGGTATTTTTAACGAATAGTGTTTAATGGAAATGATATAAGGAATGAATAAAATATTCGCACCTAGTTTTGGTGTTGGAGAATACAAACGAAGATATTCAAATACAAATTGAAACAACAAAGCATAACTAATATGATATGTATTTTAGTTAAAAGTTTAGGCTTGCAATAAATTTAGTAGCATAAATATGGTTTTATTGCTTTATAGTAACATTAATGAGCTTAACTACCTTAAGCATTTGTATGGTTGTGTTAATTTAAAATGAATAGATTTTCAATACAAAATCTCAGAAAAGACTTAACTTTAAAAAAAAAAATCCTCATTTCTTATATTTGAAACTGGTCACTAGTCTAATAGAAGCTTGTTGAATACTAATTTCACCTTTTGATATGACTAACCAGTGCTGCATTTAGGTACCACAATTTAATTTTGTAGAAAATCAAGCATTTTATTTTCCTATGTCAAATACTGTGTCATTGGATTTTTTAGTGGGGTTCATTTGCGAGGGATATTTAGCTTATTCAGAGGGGAGGGGGTCCATAGCACTTGAAGGGGTGACCTCTGGGTAAGGTGCATAAAATCTTATTCATGTGGAAATGTGCAAATATTGAGAATATAGTGTGTTAGCGGATCTTTCAAAATAATCTTATGAATGTAAAATCTTACCTACTTTCTGTTTCATGTTAAGTGCTTGCAATCGTGTCACTGTTGTGAAGAGAATATTTGAAAAGATAAATCATTTTTTATC
Organism: Uloborus plumipes; assembly: GCA_038373865.1. Lineage (NCBI taxonomy): Eukaryota > Metazoa > Arthropoda > Arachnida > Araneae > Uloboridae > Uloborus > Uloborus plumipes. The sequence continues at coordinate 47,959 of JAXGGA010009160.1, read as the reverse complement.
AAATATTATATTAGAATCAACTATTTACATATCGGCTATTTACAACTCAAACTACAGCATAATCAATTTAGAATGTTCCATCAAAAATCAACTGTCTGTTCGTTCCATCTATTATTATTTTTTAATCTCATTTTCACTTCACTTCAATTCAGTTCATTCAAACCAAGAAAAGGCTAAAAATAACCTGCAGACGATCGGAATCTCAGTTGTAAGATCTGCTTTCAAACCTTGATCAGAATCAGATGTAGATAAGATAACTGTCAATTTCTGTATTAACTTGAGTTTCTGACTTCTTGAGGTTTCACAGTATAATGTGTGTTGCATTTTCAGGGGCAAAATCAGTCTTCAGGTGGCCCAGGCGGAGGATCGGGAGGAGATAAAAAAGACGACAAGGTAAGTTCTAAAAGAGTTAAGAAAAATTGCAAATACAAATGTTATAAGAATTTCAATGCTGTACTCAAAACATGTTTTTTTTTTTTTTCACTTTTTCTATATCTAATATATAGGAGAAAGTATTGGATTCGTAAAAATTTTCGAATTTTGGTGGATTTACACGTTTTGAGGTGTGCCAGGTCCATTTCGACCATTTTTGGAAAATGTGTGTGTGTGAGTCTGTAAGTGTATTGGGCTATTGCTATGTCTCAAGAAGTAACTGCTTTAAATAAACGGAAATTGGTCTAAAGGGTACAGGTGCTGATTCAATTTGTGTATCAATATCTCAAAGGGAGGTTGAGAAATCGAATGTTTTCCTCATTTAATGTGACTGCTATATCTCCAGAAGTAATGAACAGAATCAAACAAAAACTCCTCAAGTAGCTGTTAGAGGGTACAAGAGCTGATTCAATTTTTGCGCCAATAGCTTTAAGGGGGGTTATGCAATCAGACGTCCCCTTTTTATTATTGTAACTGCTGTATCTTAAGAAACATTGCTGAGATTTGAATGAAATTTGGAATATCACTAAATTGATTTAAAAGCAAGCTCCGATTAAGTTTCTGCTTCAACCGCTTCAGGGGGAGGGGGGAGTTATTTGAGTTTTTCGTCTTATCAACAATGGGAAAGATTAAGCTGTTAAGAGGTTGCTTTCACCCTATTCAATTATCAAAACGTCCGAAAATTTTCGGTGATTTAAACTTTTTTCACTTTTGCCATTTTCTATTTCCTAACAGATAAAATGTATGTATTTGGCTGAAGCCGAATACTCGTTGCATCATTACAAAGCAATATATTACTTGTTTTAAATTAGTACATACATACATGAAAATAAAACGTAAGTTAGTAAGCAAAAATTGTTATTAGCCCCGTAATATATGTTAGGCCTAACCTGATGCGAAACATGACATTTATCCCACGCATGTTTTAATTCCCAGAAAAATTCAGATTTGCTACGTTTTCTTAGACATTTTAGTAAGTTATTCTTGAAAATGCTCTATGCAGTAGGTTAAAAACTTAATATGTACTTAAATTTAATTTTCTTTAAATCAAACTTTTTCATGATGAACACAGTCAAGCTTCTTTTAAGAAAAACACTTAATTGCTGGTTTCAGTAACTTTAAAGTGTTAGTTACACCTTATTTTGCATATAAAATGATGTCTGGTGTCAATAATACATAAAAATGGCAATGCAGAAAGAAAATATTTGCACATTTCTGAAAGAATTTTCTACAAAACCTGTTGTAGTTTAAACACCCTGCGGTTAGGCAGTCCCAAGAATACATGTTAAATGGACAAGATATCTCGTCATAAACTGCAAGGTGGTTAATGATCTTTTTCTTTTTTTCGCAGAAAAAGAAGAAGTATGAACCTCCCGTACCCACCAGGGTGGGAAAGAAGAAGAAGAGGCAGAAGGGACCGGAAGCTGCCAGCAAATTGCCATTAGGTGAGAGTGACAGAAAGATATGAAATTCTCACTAACCATTGGTGTTTTTACTGAATCTAGATTGTCTTTTTCAAAAAATATCATTTTAAAAGCAGGTTCCCTTTCCAAGTTCAAGCAGAAATTCTCTTTCTATTCAACACTGATTTTAATAATGTATATAAATCGTAAGATAAATGATAGGGTTTGAATAAACCTGTTTTTTTTTCAAAAAGCCCAGCCTTTCTAAGTTTATGCCGAAAAACCCGGGTTTTTTCAAGAATCATTTTAATATTCTCTATTCGAACATTGTACACTACTTTTACATTTAATAGAATCGTGAGCCCCGAAGAGAGGTCACTGTGACCTCCTCAAAAAACTTCTACAAATTTGGAAAAAGCATTGTAATATTGAATTTTTTAAATGGATATAATATTTTAAATCGATTGGGAATTGAACTTATAGATTGAAATAATTATTGCTATTTTTATCTTTTGAGTATTAAAAAAAAAACAGATAAGTGAAATTCACGTGCAGTTTTACTTTTAATATCTAATTAAAAATCCCTAAAATGAAATTGAAGCTAATCTTAGAGAAAGGGGGGGGGGGAAGAGCTGATGCAGCCCCATAGCCCTTCTTCTGGATTTGTCGCTATGCTACTCAAAAGTATTTCTTTTCCCCCTGTAAACATATTAGTTTTTAAACGATGCAGCACTATATTTTTCAAATGGGAGGATAATGTGGCGACCCCATGGGAAGTGCTTCGTGGCCCATTTGGGGTCGGGAACCACTGATTTAATATCTTACCTGTGTTTATTTATTGCAGTCACTCCTCACACGAGATGTCGTCTAAAGCTGCTGAAGCTGGAAAGGATAAAGGATTATTTATTGATGGAAGAGGAATTCCTCCGAAATCAAGAACGCCTCAAACCCCAGGAGGAGAAACACGAGGTTTGCACCTTATTCTTTAAAGAGCTTGGTAATGCTCGTTTCAAATTTTTCAGCAGGGAAGGATGGTGTTGGACAAATTATAGATAACTATGTTGCTTTTTTAATTTATTATGAATTGATTACATCAGAAAAACTAGATTTAGAATCAAGATCTAAGACCACATGATAGTTTTTCTAACCTTTGCTGTGTCATCACCTCGGAAAAACTGTAAGACATTTGCTTGAATGCTGCTGTCGCATTTAGTTACAATAGGAAGGGGGGAAAAGGTGCCATTAAAACAAAATAATTTTATAATCCAAAAATTAAGGTTTTAAATAATTGGAATAATTTATATGAAACTTTTACTGGTTGCATTTTTAGCTTTATCTTGAAGTCATTTTTCAACGACAAATGTCGCACAAAATTCATGTTTTGCTGCTGTCACATTTAGTTACAATAGGAAGGGGGGAAAAGGTGCCATTAAAACAAAATAATTTTATAATCCAAAAATTAAGGTTTTAAATAATTGGAATAATTTATATGAAACTTTTACTGGTTGCATTTTTAGCTTTATCTTGAAGTCATTTTTCAACGACAAATGTCGCACAAAATTCATGTTTTGCTGTTATGCATTTTTTGACATCTGCTTTGGATATAGGGTCTCATATTAATTTTGGACACATTTTTATTGTTCGGCTTTCGCTTCTCGCTGCCTCATATACTAAGAAAGAGTATTCATTTGGTCAATAAAATGCACTACTAAATGGCACGTATTACTTCGGTTTGCATTTCGCCATAATATTGCAGTCATTTTTGTGACATGAGAATTTTAAAACAACACTGGCATCTAAGAATTTGTAAGAAAAGCAGCCGAAAATTTTGTACACTGAATGAAGTTAAAAATGCAAGACAACGTTTCCAAAAGTACAAATAAAAGGTTTAAAAAGAGTTAAAAAACTCTAGCAAATAGCTATTTCGGGGTTATTATAAATGAAGCCCCCATCATCAATGCAAAAAGATGATGGTTCACTGACCACAGTCAAGTGAACCACTTTCTCAATGCTCTTTGTTCTCTGTATTACACAAGAAATTAGCAGAAAAATGGCTGCCCAAAAACGGATGCTAACAAAATGCACTAAAAGTCTGTCATCGTACTTTGTCAAAAAATGAGTTAACCTTTAGGAGCCGGGCGGTACACATGCTGTACCGTAACTCTATTTTTTTTAGAAGACAGGGTTGAGATTTTCACTCGAACCCTTTGGAGCCGGGGATTTTTTCAAGGTTTCATACGTCTGGTACGACAGTTTATACCTTCTCTTTTCAATGGAAAAGAAATCTGTGGTTCAACTGTCGTACTACCTGAGTCGAAAGAAAGATTTCTAAAAAACAGCCCGGGTCCAAAAGGTTAAAGTACGGCATTAAGGTCATGGCTTAAGTCATGTTCACATATATTGGCATATTATTCAATTCTATGAGTAAATTTTGGTTTTAAAACTACATATTTTGAATGTTCTTGCACATGCCAATTACCAAGGTTATTTTTGTGAAAGTGTAGAGTTTAAAATATTTATTTTTATGTGAAGGCACCGAAAATCTCAGTAAAATCGACCGTATCGGGCTCCGTCATACTCTGACTATTTTAAGTAGGGGTATTGAGTTTAGAAATTTTAAGTAGTCTCCACGGAAACTGTTGAAAGAAAATGGCCCTACTCCTTTTTTTATGCACCGCCATCGAGGCATTTCATTTATTTCAGGCTTGTCGAACGAGGCTTGGACTTTTATTTCTATCATCATGTCTCGGTTATTTCTGAACATTTTCTAACGAACCTAGTGCAGAATAGTTTGTTTTAGCAAGACCTGCCATCGTGAGTCACCGTTATATAAATGTTTCAAAAAATATTTTATTAACGTTGACTGAATGATAATTTGCGCAAAAACCAATTTCAATCGTTTGCATTTAACTATCGTAATTATGAGGACCAAAAGGGAAGTTGTGGAGAGTCTGAAATGATCCAAATGCTTTTGTGTTGCAGGAGGAGCGCTCGAAGGTGGACGACCTGCGTGGCACCCCGATGTCGGTCGGCACCCTGGAGGAGATCATAGACGACAACCACGCCATCGTGTCAACCTCCGTGGGCAGCGAGCACTACGTCAGCATCCTCTCTTTCGTCGACAAGGACCAGCTCGAGCCCGGCTGCTCCGTGCTGCTCAACCACAAGGTGGGTGTTCGAGGCAGTTTTTTTTTTTTCTGGAGGCAGCAGCAAGCTGACTGGCAGTTTTATTCTGGGATGAAAATCTTCCACGGATCCGCACTTTTCCGCTTTTTGTACTTTTTCCTTCTTTCCGCGATCAAAAAATTAATTTTGCATCGTTTTAGAGGAAAAATTGTAGGGGATATGAGGAAGAAATATTTCATATCCCTTCTTGCATAGTGGTAGTTGCAGATGGTCGTTTTACTGAAGTCACGAAGCAGGAATAATGGATGGAAAAAGTTCTCAAGTGAAAATATCCAATTTTATTAACTTTTAAAGTTTACTTAAGACAAACACATTGTTGTCGTCCGGGTTTTAAAAATTCAAAGAAGACATTTAACAACGTGAATTACAGGTGCGAAAGAACATGTTGACGTCAACGGTTCTACAGATAAAATAGGCCTAAACCTATTTAAACACGCACCACACACGTAAAATACACGTACATTGCATCATGAACGACACAGACTACACAGAACAAAACACTCGGGGAAACGAAGAAAAGAGCAGAGAGCGAAAAAGCTTTGCTAGAGCCTTTTATGCTTCCATGAGCGTTCCAAACAAGGAGGTTAAAGGGGAGGAGCTAAATCTCTGCTATCTAAAAGTGGCAACGAATTCTCACTGCCGCCAGAAGACGCTGCTCGACAAACGCTCCCTATCTCCTACGGGAATCAATGTAAATGATACTGAATCTGTCATCTTTTTAAAAGCTGCTATGGGAAAGAAAAAATTTTTTTGTTTTTTACTGGATTTTGATGTAAATCTTCGATTGACATTATGAATTAAATATGATTTTCATCCCACGAAAATAGATGCCGTATTCTTTGAGAAATAGGATTAATCGAATGCACTTACCAACTTGCCAAATCTGACAGAATCTGTCATTTTTTAGACTGCTGTTGGCAAGAATATTTTTCTTTTAATTGGAATTTTGCTCAAACCATCGATTAACATTATGAACTAATTATATTTAATAAATACATTTAAACTAATTATTATTTTGTCTACTAAAAATATTTAATTAATAACAAAATTAAATACTGACATAATTAATTTTCTGCCTCATGCTTAATTTATCCACAATTTAGAGAACTGATTCTCAGCAAAAATTATATCGTACAATGCAAAGAAAATGTCACGTACAGTCACATATATGTCAAATTTGGCAAGTAGCTAGATGCGGTCGATTAAACATTTTTCTTAAAACATAGGGCAAAATTTCAGTGGGATCAAAGTCATATTTAGTTCATAATGTTAATCGATGGTTTACACCAAAATCCAGTTGAAAAAAATTTTTTTTCTTTCCCATAGCAACATTTAAAAAGATGACAGATTCAGTATGATTTACATTGATTCCTGTAGGAGATAGGGAGCGCTTGTCGAGCAGCGTCCTCTGGCGGCAGTGAGAATTCGTTGCCACTTTCAAACTAGGGCATCCATAGAACATTTCTCTCCTTCTTTCTACTCCGTGGTTCCAAAACAACCTAACATGCAAATTAGTTTTTAGTTGTCAAACCACAAGAAACTTTCTAAAAAATTTCATAACCACGATTAAATAGAAACGGAATGACTCGGTTCAAAATAACCAGTTCCTATGACGCAAAAATGCTCGAGTGACGTCATAACCATGATGCAATGTTTACATTCATTTCCAACTATTTCAGAATCGATCTGCAGGGGGCAAAAACGCTTTTCAGTCTTAAAAGATAATATTTCATCCTCTAATTGAGGAAAATAAAAACTAAAAAGTTAACAAAAATAAAAATGGACTCATTATTAAAATGAAGGTTAAAATAAGTTGATTCAAAGCAGTAAAGGTTGAAATTGTTTCCAACTTCTAAAATAATGGAAATGTTTTCAGGATGCAGCAGGATTGCAATCTCAAGAATGACCTGCAATTATTGACGAACTATGTACTCTATTTTGGCATGCTGCCAAAAACATCAGTATCCTTTCTAGGAGATAGAAATTAAGAAAGTTCAGCTACAATATTCGAGATTTTTTTAAAAAAAATTGGAAAAATTATTTTGATCTTTAAAATTTATCCAAATAATTAGAGACCATGCAATGTTAACTAGAGAATTTATTTCTTCAGATATACTTGTCTAATTCATCAAAAATTGCAACCCCCTTCTTTTTTTTTCTTCATTGTTGTGAATGACGTAAAAATAAATAGTGATTGAGCAATTAAGCGCTTTTAAAAACATGTACTTTCGATTTCAGGGCGCAAATTAAGAGGAAATCTTGCGTGACTAATTTCGCAGAATATGGGTAAAAAAATCTATTCAAATTTTAAGCCGCGCAATGTTTCCCCTCGTTTGACTTTGAGCTGTTTTCATCCCTGTTTATTGCATGCTGCTGGGATCGAAAGACTATTTTTCTTTTAATCAACTTAAATGCCCAAAATACATTTAAGTAGTTCAACAAATATTTTACACGACTCGAAACAATTTGAGTACCTAGAAAACATGATAAATTAAATCTAAGCGTTGGTACTCTTTCATAAAGTCTCTAAATTCCTATTATTTACATAACTATATTTATAAGGTTTGAAGGCAAACCCGAAGGCTTTCCTTGAGGAAAACCTCAAAATACAGAATTCCCAGTCTTTAAAAGTTCTGAGAAACTCCTTATTTTTTATTTTTAAAATAAGGTCCCTCGAAAGTACTTGTTTTTGATTCAAGGTCCTTAAAACAAGTTCCAATTCCTTATTTTTCACGATTACAAGCCATTTAATGATTTAAAATGTCCGTCAGCTTTGGAAATGGCTTGAAGAAGAAAAAAGTAAAAATCACAATTTTCTGAGCTTTGAAGATTTTTTTTAGTCTTAGCTTTGAAATCTAATGATAAATCTTGAATGAATATTTTTCTGTTTAAAAATGCTTCAAAACCAAGGTGTACTTGTTTAGATTACCCATAAAATGTATCTACATTTATTCAACTAATAAATACTTTAGAGTTCCTTGATTTTTTTTTCGTAAAAGTCCTTATTTTTTGTTCTGAAAAACAAAAAGGAGAAACCCTGAAATGCCCCTTTTTTAGTCTCCTCACGCTCTGAAAAATCCGATGACCGGCTTCGAGGATTTCCTCGAGTCTGGCCCTCGATGGACGGGGAGAGGTGTCCTCTCTTTCAAATGTCCATCAAAGTGTCATTCTGTTTTCGAAATTCCAAATTTTCCTGCTTCAGTGTTCCATCTCCAGCCTCCTGCTTTTTAAGGTATTTAGAAGTAGCCAAACGTAAAAATGTAGGGCAAGTGAGCTACTTGTAGTCCATGAGCTGGCAACATCGAAAAAACAACAATTCTAAGACGTCTGGCTCTCTGACATTTCTTTCCCTATGCTCTTCTTAGCAGCATGCAGGGTTTCTGGCTGATGTGATTTTCCATGTGATATTTTCTCTATACATAAAAAAAAAGTATGAAATGAAATGAGAGAAAGAACCAAGTACTGCGACCAGAGGTCTATTGTACTAGTCCCCAAACAGAAGCCTTAAAATAGTCCAGTGGCTAAAGCCAAATTATCTCTCAAGGTTCAAGCAAATGACGACCTAGGTGTTCAAACCTATAGGCAGAAAACACTTTTCAATCACACAGGATGTAAGCAACAGTTCCCTCATCAAAGAGGCATCCCCTGCAAGTTGGATCATTTATGACATCCATTATAGTGAGATGTCGCTTTAAGGTACAATGACCTGATGACCCAGCTTGCAGAGACTGCCTAGAGGCAGATGAAAGCTCAGCGCATGTTGTGTGCGAATGTGATTTTTATTCTGCCTACGGGTTTGAACATTTGGGGTACCATTCTTTAGATCCCCATGAACTGTCTAGCATTCCTGTTAGACATCTGCTCAAGTTCATCTCAGCTATTGGGCTCTAAATGGGGATAGTACAATAGACCTGTGGTCGCAGTGCTTGCGCTGCCTTAGAATTGCCCCCTTTTCACTTCATTCATTCATTCAAGGTACAATGACTAGTGAGAAGTCCAATAGCCTTCCTAATACTATTTCTATTAAGACTTAGGAGTTCTTTATTTACGATTCAGCTCATCACTATTATTTAATAGAAACATAAAATTTTGTGTTTAGGTAAAATACCAAGCCCTTCCTTGTTGCAATGAATCAAATTTAGTAAAAATGTGGAATAATGAAGGGGTTATTCTAATTAATGGATTGATATAGTGTTATGAACTTTTTCCAGGTGCATGCAGTGGTGGGAGTGTTGTCTGACGACACCGACCCCATGGTGACTGTGATGAAACTCGAAAAAGCTCCCCAAGAAACCTATGCAGACATTGGTGGTCTGGACCAACAAATTCAAGAGATCAAAGTAAAGCGACCCCTTTTATATGCAGGGTTGCCACGCCACAGGGAAACCTGAAAAAACAGGGAAAATCCAGGGAATTTTGAAAATTTCTTCAAAAATCTGGAATGTGCAGGGAATTTTACTTTTTTTTTCAAAAGTTCAAGTTGCCAAAATGAATTCTAAAATATGTTCACTACCAATGAATAAATTTATGCGCAAATGAATAAAATAATAATAATAAATAAAATGAAATAAATAGTAATTTTACTTCAGTTTTTTTTTTTTGCTAAGTTTATTTATTTGTAAGTAAATATTTAATTGTGTATTATAGAAGCAAAAAATATTTATTACTTAGTTTGAAATGCATTTTAAAGCTTGTGCAAATTTAATTAGAGAGTATGAGATTAGTCATCAATCCGTCCTATGATTTCAGTTTTAATGAATTCTGCTTTGCCTCCCTATGTTTTTATTTAGTTAGTTTTTTTCTGTGCCAGGATATTAATGTTCATGTAGAATATCAGTGTTCGCTCATTCGTAATACTACATATTCATGCAGGGAAAACACAGGGAATTTTTCCCCCGGAATTGAGTGGCAACCCTGATATGATTGTCAAATTTGATTTTCTTGATGGTGCATGTTTTTGCAGTATTTCCCAACCCCCTCCCTTTAAGACGCTGACTGACACCTATTGCCCCCCCCCTTTTTCCTCAAAAAAACCATAAGTTGGCGCAAGTCAACATCAATATTATTAAAAATATAAGTAGCCAACTTTAATTTGAAGTAAAATGTACGCAATGAAGCAATTACAACCAATCATTTTTAAACAAAAAATATAAATAAGTAACTAAAATACCTTTAATTTTTTTTTCTTTCACGAAGCAAACTTATGTAAGAGGTAACATTAAACTAACATCATCGACAAACTTTTCAAAAAACAGAAGTACATTATTCAAGAAATTATTTTCCTTTCTACTTTGGAATCTGGGAGTAATTAAAATCATTGAAACTAAAAATTTGAAGGAAAATAAAATGAAAATATGAAAATACATAAAATTGACAATGAATGACAAAATACTTCCTAGGGATCATCCGAGGTGCAAGGAGGAAGCTTTTGAACTTTAATTTGTTTCTTTCTTAACTTGTGATTCATTGTCTGAACTCTGAACAACTACTTTCATGTATGTTTGCAATTGCGGTTTTCGCTGACTTTTTATTACTAGTTTTCTCTTCTAAATAACCATCGCCCCTTAAGAATCTACCGCCCCTTTGAGAAGTCGAATCGCCCCCAGGTTGGGAACCACTGGTATAGATGGAACCTTTCAACTGAACTGTTTTCGTCAAAATTCTGTTCTTGTCATTGATCTTAAAGACAATCGTCCATTTTTCTTGAAATCTGGCACTCCATGAACTTTTTGTCCTTTTTTATTTTCATTCATGATAAATGTACCTTTTTTGGAGTAGATGATGCATGTGAAACTTTTTCTTATTCAGAGAAAAGATATAATTTTGTACTAGTGATGCAACAAATATTCGGCCCAGCCGCCGAATACCTATTTAACTATTCGGCCCTGTGCAAAAATGCATTTTATTTTTACAATTTGAAAGTTTTATAGATTTTTAATTATTCTTATGTTTAATGGGTACTTTAAATGAAATCTTTTTATACTACGATACTTTGTCATTTTTGAAGGTATTCACTAATTTTGTCAACTTAAACTACGTGTACTACAAACTTTGACCATCTAAGCACATACAATAAATTTATACAAAATTATAGGATAAAGCAGAAAAACAAAATACTTTTTCTTGTATATTACAAGGGTTGGTATACTTATTTTGTGAAATTAGTTCTTATACATAAAAGATTTAAATTGATAAAATATAAGCATAAATTATTCATGAAACAATGGTCAGTTCTTTATCAAAATAAAATATGTATAAAAATGGAATAGTATGATAGAAATATGCTTCTTTCCCGATCTTTTTTTTTTTTTAATTGAATGTGAGAATTTAAAATATAAAAATAGCATTGTTAATTTCCTTACATAACATTTTAAAAATATTCTTTGTAATCTTTGCAATTGTGAAAATTATAGAGCTAAGTTTTGTCTGTGCAAACAGATTATGATGCAGAAAATATTTCTAGGAGATTTTTCTTTTTCTTTTCCTAAAATTTTACAAGATTTGGAAAACAAGTGTTTATTACATTTGGTAATGTAATGAACATCTAGTTCTGAAATGGAATTTAGGAAATTTAGTTCTGACTACTTAAACTTTTTCATATTTTCAAATAAGGGTTCGAAGAAGGATAACAGTAATTTTTTTTCTTAGTGCCTACACGGATAAAAGTCTAGACTTATCTAAATCTACTTATATTATAAACTGAGTATCTTTCTTTCCATCTATCTATGTCACGCTTCTTTCTCCTGAACGTCGATGAACTGAAAGTCGAACCAGGTACCGATAGATAGGTAATTTTTCAGGCTTCATTAGTTTCAATTTATATAATTATACGATTTTAATTAGTGAAGATATCAATTAATAAATAGTCAAATTTAAAGCGATTAGGCCTAAATGATTGAATATGAAATCCATTGTTGCAAAACGTGGTTGTTATAAAACAGTAATAACAATGATGATGAGAATTTTAAATGAAGGCTTAACTGAATCAAACATGAAACTCATTAGCGGTCCACTTATGTAGTTCTTTTATCGCTATCTATTGGTAATTTTTTGAAATATAAATTAAATGAAAACCCATCTACTTATATTAAAAACTGAGTGTCTATGTCTGCTTCTTTCTTTTGAGCGAGCTGAACTTGCTGAAACTTTCCTAACCATTTTGATCTCGCGAAGCATCTCAATAATTCGAATGATTTTTTTGATTCATGAAAAATGTAAATGCGTGAAGCGCCTGTTAGGGAGCCACCTTGGCGGCGAGTAGTTTGTTGAAACCTTTTTTACTACTTTAAAGGCGCGAAACACCCGAGCGATGCCGGGCAACACAGCTAGCTGCTTGGGGCATCAGCGGGCCATGTACGTAGTATGTCTTGAAATCTTATGAAAATTGAATTATATCATATCTTTACTAATATATAAAGCTGTAGAGTTTGTTTGTTTGTTTGTTTGTTTGTTTGTTTGAACGCGCTAATCTCAGGAACTACTGGTTCGATTTGAAAAATTCTTTTTGTGTTGAATAGTCCATTTATCCAGAAAGACTTTAGGCTATAGTTTGAAAAGATTCGATAAGCGATTCGTTTTTTATTCGAATTCAAGGCAATTTTCTCATAAATCGCCGAATACTGGGGTTAAAAATTACTTGCACATATTAATGTTATATATCGTTGGAAGCAGAAAAATTTTGTCCATCCTATGCAGTTTGTTCCGATTCTCTAACTTAAACACAGCACGAGTTATTCAATTTTTAAACTTGCCTTTTGCAAGGCTTCACCCGATTTCTTGCAATACTTGGTTCATTAAAACCATCAATAAAAAATAAACTAATTATTCCACAGTTTTGATTTTTACGCCATTGGATAGAGCGATATTTTTCACCCCAGAATTGATACGACTTACAGTCGAAGAACCAAGCTTTTATCTCCACTAGAAAAAAAGTTACAAGCGTTTGAACTTTGAGTTCGAAAACCTCTTTCCTGATCAAACTATTAACGTTTTATTGCGTTGCTATGGCGACATCTTTTAAATTCGTTGTTGGTGTCCTTTTCTTCATTTCGTTTCTTAAAAGCATTTCATTTTACGGCGTTTCAACAAGGCAAATTATGCGATCGTCCGTGTTTCACTTGAATTCCTGCCTACTTAATGACTTATTATTTTTTTTTCTGGTACCATTTTGAAAATGTGTTTCAAATTAAATTGTAATTCATGTTTTTAGCAGGGATTTTTTTTGGCTGCGATCTAAATATAAAGACAACTTTTTTGTTTGGAATTTTGCAATTAATGTTACAAGAAGAGAGCGGTTTGGAAATATTTATTTTTGGTAGGGAATTGTATTTGTTTATTAGGGAGAGTGTTAAATATGTGCTACTTGACATTGTTTTTATTCCTGAGGAAGCATGTGCAAATAATGCGATTGACTTTTTTATGCGGGAAAGTTTTTTAGCGAGCCGCTTTAGCGGAGAGTAGTTTTTTGAAACCGGTTTCGCTAAAACTTTCCTCCCTCCTTTAAATGCGAGGCGCCTTGGCGGCGAGTAATTTGTTTTAAGTTTCCTTACTACTTTAAAGGTGAGTCGCCTTGGCGGCGAGTAGTTTGCTGAAACTTTCCTCGCTACTTTAAAAGCGAGCTGCATTGGCGGTTATATATCATTACTGAAACTTTCCTCGCTACTTTAAAGGCGAGCTGCCTTGGCGGTTATATATCATTATATACCGCCTTGACGGCGAGTAGTTTATTTAAATTTTCATCACTACTTTAAAGCCCGTGCAACGCCGGGCCCCACAGCTAGTAATATATCATTAGAATGAGGTAAAAGTTGGATGGCGGGGGGACATTATGAATCAACATGCCTCAGGAAGCTAATCTAGTTGTCCTGGCAGCTAGTGTAACTATATGTTTTGTATTGGAATATTTTCCAATATTAACATTTCTCATAGAGAAATATAGTTTGTTGCTGCTAATTGTGGTAAATGTAAACATTAAATGCAATAAAAAATTATATAATACATTTCCATGCTGAATCATTTCAGTTTATTTTTTCTCCTTATTTGTTTGGAAGAGCTTTATGAAATACTTTTTCAGAAGCTTAAATTTAGAGCTCTGACCTATAAGAACCATTGGTTAGGAAATACATTCTTCTTTGGTCTTCTTTTTAGTAATTTTTTGGCTGAATATGGCCAAATATTTTTGAAGTTTGAACTAATGCTACCATTTTCCAGAAAATTACTCCAAATCATTTTTTAAAATCTTTAATAATGTATATTGAACTCATACTCATACAAAAGTATGCTTTAAATGCAACCTGTGCTTTGTTTATTAACAGAAACAATTTAACTATTCGGCGGCCGAATAGCTGAATATTCAGCCTTGAGATTGGCCGAATATTCAGTATTTGGTATTCGGCCAAATCACTATTCGTTGCATCCCTATTTTGTACTGTCTATGTTTGGGTCATTCCGTAGTGTTCATTACATGGAGTGACACGTTTATGCTATGATTTTAGGATTTTGTTTTTTTTCTTCGAAGTTAAATGCTTGAGTGAGTTCACGTTTTTTGTTTTTTATGCCTAACATTTTTTTCTCAACTAAATTAGATTTTCAACATTTTAAGTATTTTTTTTTTTTTTTCAATTTATTTACTGTTAGTTTCTTTATAAATAATGAATGCATTAAATTAATATCTCTACATTTCAATATTTTGAATGAAATACTGTAAAAATATTGCTGTCAGTTTATTTACCAGTCTTTTGATAGCTAGAAAATGGGGGGGGGGGGGACGTTCCAGGTAATTTCTGACTTTTTTTATGTGTAATCAAAAAGTTTTAAACTGATTTTTAATTTACATGATAACTAAACATAAAACTCGCAGCTTCTGATGTTGAGGTATTCAGCGTATGAATTTAAAATGCCATTTAATCTGACTTATGTTGAGTACAATCAATGTCTCCTTGTGATGATTGTTTTAAAATTTTGGAAATGCTTCGTAGGAATCTGTCGAGCTGCCCCTGACCCACCCCGAATATTACGAAGAAATGGGCATTAAACCCCCCAAAGGGGTCATCTTGTACGGTCCACCCGGAACAGGTAATCAACTCTTTTTGTAATGTTGAATTTGTTTTGTTTTATTTGTTCGTAGTTTACTTTGGCTTCTTGTTCAGTGTTAGTCTTTGAATTTAGGTGATGAAAATGTGTTATTAAAATTATAATATAATCAATTACCTTTTACCCTACACTGCATGGTGTTGCCAATTGAATACATGGACAATTTGGCCTCCTTATGAATAGCAGAATGTAGTCATAAGACAACTCAATGCATAAAAAGCAAGTATTGGGTATATTTAAAGCAATTATCACCTTTTATCCTCCATGTATGGCAGCACTGGGCTATTACTTGCTCCTAAATGAATCCATATGGGTAGCTTTTAACATCACTTAAACTACCAAGTTTTGAAATTATTTCTTACAGTGAAATTTTTCTTTGTCTTTTAAAGAAATAACATGAATAAAATAAACATTTATCTTTCGTTTAAGATGCGTTCTACATCAAAATAATTATTTGAAAAAAATCTAGGACATAATATATGTCTGTAGCCATTTGGCAACATTATGCATTTAGCAGCCAGAGAACTCTTCGATTCATCTCTGTAGTTCATGAAGTATGTGCTTTGTTTATGTTTCGCGCTAGCTTCTTTCTCTTTTTGGAAGGTATAAAATAATCATACGAACCCAAACGTGGTACTTTTGGCTGTTCTACCGTTTATTAGACTTCGCAATTATCAATGCTTAGTTGATGTTCAACAGAGTGAACAAACAAAAAATCAATAGAGAAAAGCCTTTAAAACGTGTTCATTTTCGATTTCAGTGTGCACGAACGTTGTACTTACACGGACACGTAAAATCATTAATAATTTTAAAATATAGTTTAAAAAAACTAAAAAAATACACTTTTACATAGGAATGCGCTGTGATCATCATTGGTTTCCCTCTGATTTTCAAAACTACTAAACATCCACACTTAAGTTTACATGCAGTAATAACACATCAACATGTAATATAATTTAGCCTGTAGTATTAAAAATAATATTAAATGTATTACTTTTATATTTGCAAAGAACGTGATTTTTATATTTTATTCAGAGTTACATACATACATACAAACAAACCCACATGTGAAACTAATAAAAGCGTATTAAAAAGAGAGAGACCACTAGCTACAGAGGAATTAGTTACAAACCAAAAGAAGAAAAGAAAGCTTGCGCGAGAGGGCCTGCAAAAGATATCAGGTTTGACAGAATTGATCATCGGAAAGAACACAGTACAAATAAACAATGATGTAAAATGTCAAAATGTAAAGGATTACAAGAGTACAGTGCACCAAATGTTCAATTCCTCTATTGTTTTACAAAAAAAAAACTAATTTTAAGACTATCATTTAAAATCAGTTTTATCTCTTGAACGCATGGTGTAGCCATTTGGCAACAGAACTATTTTTAATTAGAAAGTGGTAAAAATTTAGAGTTAAATTTTTAAAACTATTTTTCCTTGTTTTCTTATTACATTGACAATTACATATATTTTTTTCTAAGAAAAATAAAAATTCATGCAGTGTAGGGTTAACAAAAATGTCATCCATAAAGATGCAAAATTAAATGTCGGTTAATAAAGTTTTGATGATACATTCTTATTTGACCCCAGAAATCCAATTGCCTACTAATTGAAATGATGTAATCAAGCGATTGTTCTGGCCATTGTTTTCTATTTATTATTATGTTATTCGTATAGTTAAAATCTTAATGTATTAATTCTTATTCGAATTCAAAATGAGTGGAGTGTTTTAGGCATGAAATGTTGGTTTAGCTGCATTATGCAAGTTTTATGAAATTAAACAATGTGAAGAAAAATGTTATTAAGTTTATTTTGAAACATATTTAGTGTTAAATTTTAGAGAGCTATTCAAATTATCCACAGACCAGTATATCTTAATACATACTGGACTCTTGACTTATAACTTAAAAAAAAAAGTAAATCCTGATATTGTAGTTTCCTTGTTCCTAGATGAATTTTCTTAATGCAGTAATATTATACCTCCCCCCCTTTTTAATGATCAATTAAGAATGATTGACCTTTTAGGTAAAGATAATTTAGTCTGGTAGTTATATATCTTAGTTTTACCTGTAATTATTTGTTTTCTTTAAAATCTCGGTAACATTTTCCTCAAGATCTGTAGTGTTTCATTTGTATATAAATAAATTTCTTTTATAATGAAGAAAAAAGTTGCATTATTTATTATCTGTTTTTAAAAAGAAGTTGATATCACTGTAAAAAAGCTTCTGGATATTTTCATGTTACATTTTAAGTTTTTCAAGTAAGGTCATCATGATGTTAGTGAAGGATATATTTTCTCCTTTTGATTTTTCACCACACCACTGTAGTTCTTAAAATTTATGGATTTTCACATTTAATTGCTTTTTTTTAATTAAAAAAAATCATTGTGTTATTTCGGGAGAGTTGTTTCTGCAATCATTTTTCTCTCTTCTCAGGAAAGACCCTATTGGCTAAAGCCGTAGCGAATCAAACATCGGCCACATTTTTGAGAGTCGTCGGATCAGAGTTGATTCAAAAATATCTGGTGAGTATATGTTGATCGGTTATGAAAATAATTTTTTTAATTAAAATGATTATTATTAAATTTATTTTTAAATTACATATTAAAAAGATGTCAGGGAAACATAACAGAAATTAAAATGTAAAAATATTTCATCTGTGTGAAGAAAAATATGAATATAAACAAAAAGTAAAACAAAAGTCGTTTCATTGGGGGGAAAAAAGAAGGAATTTGAAATGGTTCTTTATTCCTAAATATTTTCTTCTAGGGAGATGGCCCGAAACTGGTTCGAGAATTGTTCCGTGTCGCAGAAGAGCATGCCCCCTCCATAGTGTTCATAGACGAAATCGATGCCGTGGGAACAAAAAGGTAATTCATTTGATTAACTATAACATTTTTATGCACCTTATTCCCAGAAATTTGAACTGCGGTTTTGAACTATGATGTATACAAATGAGTGATGAGAAAACATTGATATTAAAAATTAAAACATGAATCGTATCGATGCGTGGAGCCAAAAACATCTATGTTTTGAAACATCAAACTTTTTGACGCATACTCCTGCTCAGGGTGGTACTTAAGTTCTGTATACTAAGGGTTTAATCCCCCTCTGAAAATTTTCAAAACTATTACAAAAATGCTTTTTATAGTTTCTCCCTGCAAAAATTATTTTTGCTATTTTGTTTTAATTTTCTTATTTACTTTGAAACTGCATTTAAAAAATAAAATTTTCATTATTGAATAATTGTAGTGTTTTTTCTACAGTATTTATTTTTATTGTAGTTAGTGTAAGCATAATTTCTTAACGATACGCCTTTCCCTTTGAATTTTTAATGCCACTAAGAAACAATGTACCAAAATTCTTCAAATTTGTAAGTACCAACTCTATATTTAACGCATCCTATTTGTGTGGTAAGATAGAATTTTCAAAAGTACTCCTTTGAATGTGTATATATGGTAAGCTCATCTAGCAGAATTTTTTTCCCGTCTTTGAAAATATGAGTCTTTGTTTTTTTACATTTTTCATGTTACGTGTGTAACATCTGTTGTAACAATAATCAACAGAACATAGAACATGAAATAAAATTCTATTGACTTTATAGATTTCATGAGAAATAGGTTTGGTAAAACCCGCCACAAAACTAAGGTCTGGTTACGGCCCTGCTCCTGCATAATAAATTCGAAAAACTTTCAATGCTAGAGGTAATTTGCAATAATTAATTTATTCATTAAGATTTTTGAACTGTCAAAGAAAGGCTAATAATAATAATGACTACTGTTAATGCTGCAAATTAAGCAATGCAAATAAATCAACGGCTAGTACATTTAAAGTGCAGAATTTAAGTGCAGAAATCAAAGTGGCGATACAAATGGATTGGAATAATTTTGTAATTTCTTTTACATCTTCTGAATATAAGTTATGTAATAATGAGTGCAAATCAATTAGAAAAACGTGTTATATTTTCCTAACATGTTCAGACTAAAACAAAATAAGGAAATAAATTGAAAAAAGTGAAGAAGAGAAAAGGAAATATAATACATAACAAATTCTCATATACTAATAAACTGTACTTGAATACTAGAATAGTTCTACAAAATTGTTCCAGTATACTTTTTTTCCAGGGGAATTTATAAATATTTTAGGGCTTTGAAATGTATACTAAATGCATATTTAAAGTAAAACTAGTTCTTTTATCTCGCAGGACAATAATATAGGTTCGTATTTCCTAGAAAAAAAATCATAATCGAAAACTCTTGTTTATATGTGGGGGGACACTTTAGAAGCCCTCAGTATTCTTTAACAATCAGCTGGAAAAAAGATTGTCTTTTCTGCAGTGCATTCTATTGACAACTAATAACAGAAAACTCTTTCCTATGTGATAGATCTCACAATGACTAGTTATTAAGAAAGCTTTCTTAAAAGTGTCAACTTATATTCCTATTTTAAAGATTGTTTGATCAAATGACTTAGATCACAAGATATTGATGTTTAAAAAAAAAAAAAAAAACGCAGGCCATCAAACATGGATTGTAAAAATATCAATATCAATGTCACACCACTCATTAAGGAACCATCATGTATCATAATGTGAAGTATAAACTTTTGAAAAGTTTTCTCATCATTGAAAAATGACTTGTAAGAGGGCCACACTTACAAATGATTGTACTTTTTTTAAAAAGGATTTTGCTAAAGTACAAACTCAAAATTTAGATTACTGTTTCGACAATACAATGACTATTTTAAGTTTTTTAAATTACAAGATTAGGGTTACAATTACTAAAAATATCGATCGAGCTACATTTAATCACGGTAAATGAAGCACATTTATTTTTACCGCCATAGCAAATATTGGCAAAAATGTTTTTTTTTTTTTCACCTTGGGCAGAAAAGGCAAATCGGGGGAGCATTGGTTCGGCTGTGTTCGTTCGATAAACTGATCGGTTTGTTTTTATGTTCTGCAGGTACGACTCTAACTCTGGAGGCGAGAGAGAAATCCAGAGAACCATGTTGGAACTCCTGAACCAGCTGGACGGTTTTGACTCCAGGGGAGACGTGAAGGTGCGTTAGACTTAAAATTAAAAAATCTTCTATTTCTCCTTTTATCCCCTAACTTTCAACTCCTGGTCACTTTGTTTTAAAAGTCATGTTTTCCACAAATCATGTCTCTTTTTTCCTTTCCCCCTTAAAGTTAGTAACAATTTCATTTTAAATTTTCCCTCCTTGAATCCAATTTCGTTGAGTTAAATGAGTATTTGTCATTGAAATAAACTGTAGCAGGGTTCGT
This sequence comes from Uloborus plumipes, assembly GCA_038373865.1. Lineage (NCBI taxonomy): Eukaryota > Metazoa > Arthropoda > Arachnida > Araneae > Uloboridae > Uloborus > Uloborus plumipes. Next base: position 27,557 of record JAXGGA010009160.1, on the reverse strand, counting down.
AGGTTCCTTGAAAACTCCTCCAATACCCCTTCATTTAAGTCATTTCTTTGAACTGACCTTCATACTCTTGCATTTGGTGCTAACCATGGTGTAAGCTGAGTTTCAAAGCTAAAATTGGAGAAAAGCTTTAGCAAAGTGCTTAATGTCAATAAATAGTGAATCTGTTTGCTGTCTTTCTGATCGCCTCTATGTATTTCATCTCCTGTTGAAAGCTAAACTCAAAATTCAGCCTTGACAACTTGAAAGAAAGAAATTCACAGTAGGTAACCTTTTTTTTTTAGTTTAAAGTGAAACACTTGGAAGTGTAATTCACATAACTGTACCTCAGAACCAGAAGGACGTCAGTCCAAAAATTGCTATTTTCATTTTATTGCTGCATTATATGTAGAATCTTTATTTCGCATCGACCCATCAGAATGCTATTCTATTGAAGAAATTCCTTCTCAATTATTTAGCAGCATGAAAAGAGCTCGAGTCCCATCCTTTGCTTGTATTCAACAATCGTTTCCGTCTTCCCCTGAAAAGTTGTAAAAATGGACTTACGTTAGTCTGGTTCTGAGGTACACATTAAAAGAACACAATTTTTTAAAATCGCTAATAATGCATTTATTGGTGGAATTTTATGCCCCTCACTTCCGATTACAGTTTAAACGGTGACGACGCAACATTTCCGAACGCGATGCGCCTATTCCGAAGTGACGGTTTGTTCTGTTGTGTGTGTTCGCAGGTGGTGATGGCCACGAATCGCATCGAGACCCTGGACCCGGCCCTGATCCGGCCGGGCCGCATCGACCGCAAGATCGAGTTCCCGCTGCCGGACGAGAAGACCAAGCGCCGCATCTTCCTCATCCACACCGCGAGGATGACCCTCGCCTCGGACGTGGCCATCGACGACCTCGTCATGGCCAAGGACGACCTCTCCGGGGCGGACATCAAGGTGACTTCTCCTCCAATGGCTCATTTGGCGAAAAAATTTATATTTCTATTGGGTAGGGGGATAGGGGTAGATTTTCAATTTCAAAAAATTCATGGCGTCGGAAAAATGAGTAGTGTTTGCCACGTGACAGTGAAAACACTTCAGATGATATACACAAAGCGAATTTTAATTTCCAAAATTATTCATCATTAAAAACTGGTATTTGCCACATGACAGTAAAACACTTCAGATGATATACGGAATCATTCGTAAAATAATGGGCGAGCTTCTATGGTTCTGCACAGGTTTTATGAGGGGTTAAAAGAAAAAGAAAGTGTGCAAACCCATTAAATGAACCATTGGTCAAGTGCAGAATTTTATAGTAACCGTTCCATTAAAACCGTTTGTTGCTGTGCTAAGTTTAAGATCCGTGTTTTTCAATGCTCTTTCAAGTAATTCTCATTAATTCATTTCTTTTTCTGACGTTATCAGATGAAGCTTTTAATCAGGAACAAGCAGGTACCTTTTTTAATGACTTTTGATCAATATTAAGGAATTTATCTAACTTTGAAAAAAAAACGCATTGAAGTTTACTGCATTTTACAAGATTGACAAATTTTTACTTCATCATAACATTGCTTCAAATTAAATGATCTTATAATATTGGAAAATGACTTTTGCAGTAAGAATTTTGGATTTACCTATCTTTTTACGTGAAATTTCAATATGTCTTAATATTTTTACATTCAACGAACTTCCATATTTATCATTAAAATAAACATTTCAAATTTAAAATAAATTGTTCCAAAGATTGGCGATTTTATTTCATTGTTGGCGATATTTCAGCTTCTTACATTTGATATAGTTTATGCAATCTCAGTATTTTAATAAAAACATTTTAAAGTGCAACAATGGAAAATGATATTTGGATGCAAAAGTCGCCTTTGACTTTAACAGTATCACTAGTACCTGAAGCTCAAGATACGGAAATCATTGCAATAGATTTACCTTTTTCAGGAAATGATTCCTCGTGTGATAATGTCAATAAAACTTTTTCTCAAAGAAATGTAACAGATATGTTTGGCATTCAGCCGACGGATAAAGTTGTTTTGAGACCAACAAGTGAAAACACTTCTAATGAATTAATTGAGTGCATTAAATATGTTATAAATTCCAAAACTAATGCAAACAAGAGATATTTCTTTAAAGAAGAATGCAGATCTTTTCTTATAAATATATTAACAGTACTTCAGTCAAGAATTATCGACTCCGTCAATATTTCCTGTCAAGAATTTATTTCATCTATTGCAGATAATAATAATCTTTCACCTTCTTCATTTATTACTAAACTGTCAGAAAAAGAAGATTTTTCTTTGAAAGGAGTTGCTATATCTGACCATGAACCTCTTAAAGTTAAAAAACAGTATAAAGATGTGGGAGTTCAAGAAGATCGAACTGACACAAATTTTGCGCATACTTGGAAAATTAACCAACATTTCAAACATATGGAAATCCAGGTAGAAAATGAACAAGATAAAAATTGCAACCCTCAGAATCCTACTCCTGAGATTTCTCCTTCGCATTATTCTGTTGATGAATTTTACGAAATAGTTGATGATTCTCCAACTCATAGTAGACTTGATACATCTCTAGAAAATCATCAACAGCATGACTCTACCAAATTTTCTCATGTTAAACTCAATAGTTTTATAGAAACTTTTGCTGAATTGGAACCTACGAATATTAATCAAACAATTTCTCCCTTAGTTAAACAGTCATATGCTGATGTATTAAAGAAAAATCCTAAATTATATACCATTTTAGTCTATCCTCTTCATGAAAATGTTTCTTCCTACGACTTAAAAGTTCTTTTGAAAAAAGAATACAATCCAGCAAGTGACAACATACGTATTCACAAGCTACGTGTTATTAGAAATGGAGGCGTGGCAATTGATCTTTATAATAAAATGGACAAAGAAAAACTGCAAACAGCTCTTTCATCAATACCTAACGTACAGCTTAATACTAGGATTAAAAGTGTTTCTGCAATAAACCCAAAGATTATAATACATGGTTTACCAAAAGAAACAACAATAGCACATATAGATAATATGATTTTTGAAAGAACAGGAAAGAAATTAAACTACAAATTTCAATCCAATTACAAAACAAGAACCGGAAGACAAAATTTCATAATAGAGTGTGATCCTTTTTCATTTAACACACTCATGCAAAGCAAATTTTTACAACTTGAATGGGAAACATACAAATTGAGGGAGCATATTAATGTGAAGAGGTGTTATTTTTGTCAAGCTTTTGGACATTTGGCTAGAGAATGTCAAAGCAATTCACAAAAATGCACTTTCTGTTCTGGAAATCACCATCAGCATGAATGCGAAAGCAATTTCACGAAATGTGCAAACTGCGTAAAATCTCTTCCAAGCTCGTGTCCGTTATATTTAATAGATCACCCTGCTTCTGACTCATCTTGTCCATACTATCTTTCTGTTCTACAAAAGTTAAAATCTAACATCAATTATGGCGAATAATTCGTTATTTTTTCATTCTGTCCCTTCTAGTCTTCCTCACTTTGCTGCTCCTCTTTCGCTTTCTTCATCTGCAATTTGTCCTTCTTCAAATATTCAATACTTTAAATATTCTTTCAATTCTTTACATTGCATTCAAATCAATTTAGGCAAAAGATGTAACGCTACGTGTTCTTTAAAACTTTTATCCTCTCAATTGCTACCAAAATTTTTCCTAGTTCAAGAACCATATTTAAAACATGATCAAATACCAGAACAACCTTTGAATTGGAAAATTTTTTATTCTTTAAGTAAAAAAGCTGCCATTATAAGTACTGACTCAAATATTATAGTTTCTCAATTAGATCAAAAGGAAAACCATGTGGCAATCTCAGCCGAATTCAAGGAAGATTCAATAATTCTCATTTCAGTTTATATAACACCAACAGAAGATGTACGAATTACTCTACGTAATCGCGAGAATCTTTTAAGAATTATTCCAAATAAAAATGTCATAATTATGGATGATTTCAATAGCAAAAGTAACTCCTGGGGATATGCTGGTGAAGATCCAAGAGGAAGAAGAGTAATAAATTTCTATCAAGCAAATGATATGCAATTACTTAATAGTTCTTATGACCCACCATCTTTTGAGCATCAAAATGGAAATGGATGGCCTGACTTAACATTAATTAAAGGGAGTTTAATTCAGAATGATAATTACCAGTGGAATGTTGTAGAAGATATAGATTCCTTAAGTGACCATAAATTTATCTCTTTTAAATTTCAAAAAGAGCTCTCGACTTTTGCAATTAAACGCTATAAAATTACATCTAAAGGAATTAAAAAATTTGATAAAGAAATTTCAAAAAAGTTAACACCATACATAAATGCTTGCCATAATATTTTTACGTCATTCGAACTTAATAATTTCTCAAGTAAGTTAATTACTACTATTCAGAACTGTTGCAACAATTCGTTTAAAATTAAAGATTTTTCTAAAAAAATTGAAGTAAAATGGTGGAGTACCGAATTGCAAAAAGAAAAAACAAATCTTAATAGATTGAAAAGAAAATTAAAAAGACAATCAACTCCTGAAGAAAATATTAGAGTCAAAATTGAATATAAGAAAGCCAGAGCCCAATATTTTAGGAACATTAAAAAACACAAGACAGAAAGCTGGCGTAATTTTTGCAAACAAGCATCTGACCCATTTGGTAAAGCTTATAAATTTTGTTTTGAAAAAATTAGGCGTCCAACAACTTTGCCAATTTTTAATGATGGAGCTACTCTAAAAGAAAATTTTGAATTCATTTTAAATGAACTTTATCCAATCCCACAAAGAAATCCATTTTCTAATAGACAGTCCACTACAACTTCGACTTCGTCTTTTAACGATTTTTCAAATGCTGAACCAGAAATTTCAGTTGAAGAAATTAAAAATACTTTGAATTCATGTAACTGTAAAAAAGCCCCAGGAATTGATTCAATAGATTACGCAATAGTCAAACTGATCTTTAAAACACTTCCACAACTACTCCATTGCTTCTACAACAAATGTCTCGAGCTTTCTTATTTTCCAGATGTTTTTAAAATAGGTAAATTGATTTTATTTCTCAAAAAAGGGAAAGATATTAAAGATATTTTTTCATATCGACCTATAACACTGTTACCAACCTTAGGAATACTTTTAGAAAAAATAATTGTAAAAAGAGTTCAATTTCATTACCAACATTTTTCTCCAAAAAATCAATTTGGTTTCAAAAAAGGATATTCAACAGAAGATGCTTTGCAAAATATTTGGGAAAATCTCCTTGATTATAATATTACTGGTCATAAATTAATCATTTCGTTGGACATTCAAAGAGCTTTTGATAGCATTCCGCATCCTCAACTTCATAACAAAATTTCTCAATTGCATTGTCCCAGAATTTTAAAAAATTTTCTTCATAGTCTGCTTGAAAACAGAAAATTAGTTATGGATTCTAATAATGAAGTTGTAACTCATAATCAATTAATAGGTGTTCCACAAGGATCTTGCAGCGGCCCGTTTTTGTGGTCATTAATAGCAGAAGATATTCTCCATACATCAATGCCAAGAGGAGTTTTCATTCAAGCATTCGCTGATGACTTTGTGATTGGCGTAGTTAAAGGGACAATAAAGAACATGGCAGAAGAGGCAAATTCAGCTCTTATACAGTTCAAAAATTGGGCAGATTATTATAACTTGAAAGTCTCAACTGATAAATCCAGTCTATTACTTTTTAGAAGAAAAACTAAGAATCAAAATATTAAATTTGGAACTGAAAAAATTAAAAGAGTTAGAACTTTAAAATATCTTGGAATCATTCTGGATGAAAACCTTTCATTCTTACCACATATACAGCACTTGAAAGTCAAATCAACCAATTATTTACAACATTTAAGACGCCTAGCAGGAAAATATTGGGGTTACAATATTAGTTTCAGAACACGCTTGTACAACTCGGTTTTTCTCAGAATAATTGCTTATGCAGCTCCGATTTAGGCAAGAAATCCAACTACAAGATTAAATATAAATCTTTTGAAATTGCAACGTCCTTTATTATTAAATTTAACTGGAGCTTACGCAACAACAGCAAATAGTTCTTTACAAATAATCACTGGTATACCTCCTTTAGATATTCAAATTTCCTACGAAGCAAAAATAGGAACATTACTTAGACTTAACAAGGACGTTGTAACCAATTCTGGAATTCTTCGATCGTCTACGTTTGAAAAGAAAGTCAAAACAATTTTATTTCATCCAAGTGTTTCCTTAGCCTCTTCATTAAAAATAAACTCATCAAATTTGGACAATTCAAACAATAATGTTTCTAAATCCCGTTACTTCACAGATGGTTCGAAAACAAAACAAGCTACAGCGGCTGCTTTCCTTATTTTAAATAGCACAACTCCTACTAACGAAACCACCTATCTTCTAAATGTCTCCAACTCAATTTTTCAAGCTGAAGCGTTTGCTTTAAGAGAAGCAATAAATCATGCAGTAACTCATAATAATTTACCATCAATTATGTACAGTGATAGCCAATCAGTCATCAAATCAATAAGTAATCTAAACCCAACAAGCTCATTAATAGCTGAAATCCAACAGCAACTTATTAATCACCATTCTATAAAAATTTCTTGGATTAAAGGTCATTCAAACTCTGATGGAAACAATAGAGCTGATTTTCTAGCAAATCAAACAGCAAATGGATTATTAGTACCAACAAAACAATATTCTTTACCATTTCCAAGAAGTTTTGCAAAGCATAAATTATTACAAGACTTACTGACTGATTGGCAAGAACGTTGGGATCAAGAACTTACAGGAAGAGAAATCTATAAAATTCGTTCCAAAGTTAAATTTACTCCTTTGAATTTAGACAGACATGAAGTATCTTTCTTTACTGGCCATGGTCCATTTCCTTCGTACCTAAAAAGATTCCACCTAAGAAATACTGATCTCTGCAGATGCAAAGCACCTGGAAATCCTCAACATTACATACAGCATTGTATTCATACTACTTCATTCCATCTTCGTTCTACAGGCAATTGGACTCAAGACTTAAAAAACTATTATTCGTTTCCTGCAGCAAAAAAGAAAATTACTGCTCTTATTTCTTTTCTAATAGACCGCGAGCATTTTCTTTTCGGATAATTTTTATTTTTATTTATTTATTTTTTTCTTAATCGTCAATACTATTAACTGTTCCTTTTTCTTGTTCTTTCTTCTATTTATTTATTAAATTATCTACATTTCTTTTTTTTTTCTTTAATTATAATGTATTATTATTTATATATATATATATATTTTTTTTCTTTTTCATTTAGTTTTTGTTATTTATACATTTTATTATTTATTCCTTTAAAAGCTTTTTTTCATTTATTTTATTTATTTATTTATTTATTTTTTCCATTATCATTATGTAAATATTTTACTTATATTTTTATTTCAATTTATTATTAACCAAAATTATTTTTCTGATGTATATACCAAATTGAATGTTTACCCATGTGGGTTGTTTTGTACTTTTCACATACGTCATCCCGTAATTTGTTAAATTTAACATTGTTGAATATGTACAAAGGGATGGCGTATTTTTGAAAAAAAAAAAAAAAAGATGATATACACAGTGTTTGAAAAAAGAAATTGGGAGAGCTTTCATGGTTCTGCCTCAGGTTTTATGGGGAGTTAAAACGAAAGAAAGTACCCAGACCCAGTGAATGAACACCCCGACCAGGGAACAAATGCAGCATTTTCTAGTCATTGTCTTTTGGTAAATGTGTAGAAGGGAGTTAATTCTTCTGATTCATCTAAGAAAAATGCTTCAAAACCTTATTTTTTCGGAAAAATACGAGGTGTTCATTCACTGGTCGGTATACCAAGGGGGGATTGTGTTCTGGTATTTTCATGATCGATTCCGGTATTTTCATGGTCGAAAATACCGGAAATAAAATTAATTATGCTTTTATCTTCCCACCTCCAAATTTTTTTTTCTTTTCCGAATTTTCGGTGATTTTTCGATAATTACTAATAATATTCATAGAGCAAAAATGTTAAGATGCCGTTCTTTTGTTTTTGACTAAAAACTATTCGAATGTATGAAATGTGTCTTGTTTGTTTATGAAAGACAATTTATTATCAAATATGTATGATTATAAAATTAGGTGTGCTTAAATAATAGGAGCCTTGGTTTTTTGTTAAAAGCCCCCCCCCACACACACTTTTCTTCAAAACTTTCAGGTACTTTTTCATGAACTCACAATCACCCCTGATACATGTGATTCTTCAGCCTATTGGCGGAAATCAGCCAGTTTGATTGGCAAAACAGAGTTCCGTCCGTACCGATCTGCCTTAAAAAATTTCCCATCCGCTTTAAAATTTTCAAAGCATTTAAAGTTTCCACGATCTCCAGACGGAGATAATGGGAGGCGACGGCGATCTACACAGCTTTAAAAGAGAGCATTCTTGCCTTGCTTGGTTTTAATTAGAAACTTCAATTTGAAAAAATAAAACATGAAATAAAATAAAACAGTTAGAGGAACTAAAATGATAAAAGTTAAAAATAAAAAATTATAGTAAAATTTTTTACTAAATGCATTTAATAGCACTTTTGCCCGTTGCAGCCAGTCACAACATGTCAAATATTTTCAGCCAAATTGTTTTGAAAGTAATCACCTGTATGATTTGACTAAAAATTTTATATTTCTATGGGGTAGGGGGATAGGGGTAGATTTTCAATTTCAAAAATTCATGGCGTCGGAAAAATGAGTAGCATTAGCCACGTGACAGTGACAACACTTCAGATGATATACGCAGTGTTTGAAAAAAAAAAAGTTGGGAGAGCTTTTGTGGTTCTGCATCCGGTTTTATGGGTTAATGTTGAAAAAACCCACTTCACCGACATAGTGAGTTTTTTCAAGTGGGCCCCCGAAAAAACCTGGATGGGTTTTTTTGGGCTGGGCCCTGCCCACATCCGCCTACTGCATGTGACTGTTTGCTCTGTGTCCCACAGGCGATCTGTACAGAGGCAGGGCTGATGGCCCTGCGGGAGCGCAGGATGAAGGTGACCAACGAAGACTTCCGAAAGTCCAAGGAGAACGTCCTCTACCGAAAGAAGGAGGGCACGCCGGAAGGACTCTATCTCTAGTTATCTCTCGCAAGACTTTCTTTTTTTTGTCTCTTTTTCAAGTGTTATGGAAATAAATTTTTTTTAAAGAATGCAAGAGGTTTTCTTTTAAGTGCTGGCTACATACACTGAAGAGCCAAATAAACTGCACTGTAAAAAATAATGTTGTTTATACAGTATAATACAGCTAATTTAAAAGTAATAAGCTGTAAAATATTTTAATTGTACAGTAATATAATGTAAAATCGCTAACTTTACAGTACTAAACTGTAAAATTGCTAGTTTTACAGTTTATTACTGTGCATTTTACAGTTTTAAACTGGAACCTCTGCTGCCCGTATTATACTGTCGTTTTTACAGTATAATGCCGATAAATTTTACGGCAATAAACAGTAAAACTGCTAGCTTTACAATAAGAAACTAAAATTGACAGTTTTACAGTTTATTACTGTGCATTTTACAGTTTTAAATTGGAACCTCAGCTGCCAGAATTATACTGTAAAAACAACAGTTCATTTTTACAGTGTGGTACAGGCATGCGTATGCAAATGAGAATCTGGAACCAACCTAAGTATAACGCTGCAGTCAGCGTCGCGTATATAAGAATCGGTGTCGGGCACACTAGTTAGATCGATGACTGCTGCTACAATGGCGGTTTATCAATATTTCATTAAGTTTGAAGTATTTAAGTCGGTATCGTCGGCGCTCGAGAGATGGAACAGGGCATCTTCAAGGTAACACTGAAATTTGCATTCGCATATGGCAATTCCAAGAATGTGCCGCGAATATCGGGAATAGAGTGAAACATTGAATCTTCAACATTGCCGTGGCCGGATAATCATAGGACGGGACTGCAGAGAATCTATAAACATGACAGGCGTGCGACTCTTTCTCAAATTGCTGCACGTTTCAGCGCTGGCCCATCAATAAGTGTCAGCATGCAAACCATTCAAGGAAACATCATGTGGGCTTTCGGAGGCGATGGCCCACTCTTGTACCATTGATGACGGCACGACACAAAGCTTTACGCCTCGCCTGGGACCTGTCGCCTGGACGCCCGACATAGGACTGTTTTTGATTGGAAACATGTTGCTTCGTCTAACGAGTGACGAGTCTCGTTTTCTGTTGTGGCGAGCTGGTGGACGTGTACGCTACCGTGCTAAGCACAAAAGTCGTATCTGCGCTTTTTATCAAAATTGAATTTACGTCACCAGGTGGCTCTTTGTAACGTAGTGTACCCACATGCAATGTTTTATGGTCATTTGAAAGCAAAAAACACTTTTTAAAAATTTTTGAAAAAGTGTTCCAAATCAAATACATGGAGGAGAAAAACTTGAAAGAGTTTTTTCTCAATTTGAACTCGACTACAGATACCACTTTTGCGTTTGGCACGGCTGTACGGGTATAGAAATAACCTCATAAATCCGTATGCCCGACATGTCAACAGGGGACTATTCAAGCTGGTGGAGGGTCTGTGATGAGATGGTACCCTTGATCGGTCTAGATACGAATCTGACAGGTGACACATACGTCTGATCACCTGCACCCATTCATGTCCATTGTGCATCCCGACAGAGTTGGTATTTTAGCAGGACAATGCGACACCCCACACATGCAAAATAGCTACAGAGTGGCTCCAGCAGCACTCTTCTGACTTAACCTTTTGGATACGGGCTATTCATTTAGAAGTTTTCCTTTCCAGAGGGGCAGTACAACTGTTGAACCTCAGGTCTCTTCTCCTCTGAAAACTGGAAAGTGCAACGGCAAGCACTGGGGTTTTATGACTTTGCGGTTCGAATACAAAGCCGCAATTCCCCAGCGAGGGGGTATGAAATCTTGGAAAAATCCCCTGCTCCAAAGGGTAGAAGCGAAGATTTCATCTCTGTCCTCAAAGGAAAAAAGACTTGCGGTACAGCATATGTACTACACTGTTCTTAAAGGTTAAGACACCTTCACTGGCCACCTAAATCCCCTGACACGAGCATTATTCAAATTCCTGCTCATTCCCTGTCCCCATTCAAAGGGACTAGGACCAGAAAAAATCCCTCAAATTGTCCAATTACCTTAAAGAACTGAAAAAGAAGAACACGACGGAAGGCAAAACTTTTAAATGATATTGCTAAAAAGCTGTGAAATAACTATTATATAAGATTTATCGTCGCCGGGTTGTGATTCATGACTTTGAATACTTCTGTTTATAATTAAGCGAAAGAACATCTTGGGTGGAAGTGAATTGAGCGAAAATGATCCTTGTAAATGGTAAATAACACGATCCTGATTTACGCAATAATAATATGCACTTTCACACAAAATCCTTTTTTTTTTCGGCTCCCATTGTAATATAACTTTTTTAATATTAAAAAAATGCAATGATGAAATAAACATCCTTGAGTGCTTTTGACATTTCATGAGTCAATGAAAAAATGCATACGAAAAAAAGTCGATTTATTGGTCTGTAAATGAACATGCAACCATTGGTGTCCTCGGCAGTCCTTGTAGTTCTCGGGGATCCTGCAAGCTGCAAAGATAAATATAACCGAATATTAATGAATATCTACGAGGTTAATAATTATAAATTTTAAAAATAAATTTCTGACATGGTGATTTTTCAGAAATTTTATTGAATTGAGTCATTTTTGAGCAAGTAAAATACTGAATGCAGGGGAAAAGGAGGAGGCATTGGAAGCTAAACATCTACCAGTTAATTTCATGCATCCAATTTAAATAGTCTGCTTTTTGGAGAGAAAAAACCCCCTGGATGAATTTCCAGGTCTAGTACATTATACTAATATTCTTTACTAAAAATATAAAGCTGTAGAGTTTGTTTGCTTGAACGCGCTAATCTTAGGAACTAATGGTTCGATTTGAAAAATTCTTTTTGTGTTGAATAGTCCATTTATCCAGGAAGGCTTTAGGCTATAGGAGTTATTGTTATAACTAAAAATAATAATGTAAAAAATAATAAACTCTACGAAAAGAATTAGTTTCCTCTCTTCTCCAGAGATGGCGCTCATAAAGAGTATTGCTAAGCTTTTGCAACTGTGGAGGCGCCCCCTACATTCAATGGTTGACAATCAAGCAGTTGCTCAAACGGGGAGCTTATAGTTTGCACTCCAATGATTCCCAATCATTTGCCTTTTAATGTGGATAACACTCTTCTCGAGAGATGTCGTTCGTTAAAATTATTTTTTTAGCAACTGTGTAGAGAGCGCTGGTTGACAATTGCTCTAGCCTCGAGAGTCTTGCCTCTTGCCACATGGCTCAGATCAGGGGTGCCCACGGAAGGGGATTATGGCGCAAGTTGCGCCATCAAAATTTTTGGGGGGGATTTCTTAAAACTAATTTAATTATTTATTTAAATTATTCAATAATTTATTTTTTAATTTAAATTATTTATTAATCAATTTTTTTAATTTAAATTATTTCTTTATTATTATTATTATTATTTTATTTTTTTTTTTAATGTTTGGAATTGGAAAAAAGCGATTCTATTCTGCCCATAGTTCGAACTTTAAAAATATGAATAATATATAAAAAATAATAGTTATAATTTTAAAAAAATAAATAATATTAAAAAAAATAAATAATATAAAAAAAATATTTAAAAAATAAATAAATAAGATTTAAAAAAATAAATAAAATAAAGAAAAGGGGTAAAAATAAAAAACAAAAGAGGGTTGTGAAAATTTTCGGGTGGGGAGGGGGGAATCTGCGCCATCGAGCTTGGGGGGGGGGGATAGGCACCCCTGGCTCAGATCACGAAATGCTTTTCGTGTTTTTCTTTGATATTCAGGTACATAATTTGTTTCGTGGGATTTTTCTATAAACTTTTGTCTTCCTCATTCCTGCATTGTTAGTATTTGTTCTTCATTTGTGGTTGTTCTTTGTAACTTTATTATTATAGGTGTACCTCAGGTACTTAACTAAGCACATAATTAAAAACCATAGTATATTTATAGAGGGTATTGTTTTCTTATTCTTTTGACGTTTTTTTTTCTTATGTAATAGGTAGGTAAGTAGTTTTCAAATGAGTCAAACCTTCTTTTTCTTTTTTTTTTAATGATTTAAGATAGTTACTAATCTAAGTAAATAGTAGGATTCCTCATATTTTTGTAACGTTTTTACTATTTTGTATCATTGGTACTAGGGAAGCACCGATTAATCGGCAGTACCGATTAATCGGCCACTTTGCCGATTATTAATATTCGGTAAAATCAGGCCGATTAATCGGCGGAATTTATTTATTTTTTAATATTACTTTCAAAGTACACCTTTACTAAGAAATTATGATGAATAATTTTATTAATAGTAATGATTATCCTCACACAGTCGATACGAAGTTTTAAATAAATTTAATTCTCCTATTTTGAATAAATGTGCACATACACGATTTTGCAAAGCTTTTCATATGTCGATGCTTTTCTCTTTAGCATAGTTCTTTTAGATAACCTTTAACTTTAACTTCTAACTTTCAAAGAGTAAAAGTCTTGAATAAAAGTTCAATTAAAAGTACCCCCAAGTTGCGGTGCTCACCACAGACTCCCCTCCCCCGCCCACCCTTTTTTAAATTTTATCTGTAGTTAACATTATTAACAATGTGTAACATTATTGACAAGATTTGAGAATTGGCTCTATGACATTCGATAAAATTTTGGTATCATTTTGGGAAAGGTAGAAAAATGAAAAAAAAAAAAAAATCTGGTATGGGTCCCACACTACTTCTTTTTACGTGTAAATTTCTTTGTAGATGCCTTAGTGTTAAAATAGTGCTAGGAGTGAGCAAGATAGTAATTCGAATATTTGCACCCATAGTTTGCCGCGAAACAATGCAAAACAACTGTTTTACAATGATTCATTTTCTAAATTTCGTCGATTTTAACATCATTCAGTGGATGTTTCGCAAAATATCGCCAATAGCGCCAAATTGAACTCAAATTCAAAAAATATTTTTTTCGCCAAATTTGTCGCCAATTTGACGACATGTCGCCAAGTGGTCGTGCCAATTCATCTGCATTGAAATTAACACTGATTTACCCAAAAAAAGGGGTAAAGCACCCCCTTGCGGGCATTCGAATACGACCACAAGGGGAGGTGCACAACTAGACCATCCTCAGAGCCTACATACCAAGCTAGAAGCTTCTACGGCATATAGTATTTGAGTTATGCGACCCACATACATACATACGCACATAAGTACATACAGACGTCATGAGAAAACTTGTCGTAATACTCTCGGGGGTGGTTGAAAACGATTTTTCGGCTGTCTAAATTATGTTGGTAGGTACATATGCACGTGCTGACAGGTCGAAAAAACTACTGAACATTCATTCGGGGGTGAGCAAAATCAAAATTTAGACTCAAATTTGAGTGATTTTTTTTCGCGATCACAATACTTCCTTTACTACGTAAAAGAAAGTAAAAAATCTGGTATGGATCCCACACTACTTCCTTTTACGTGTAAATTTCTTAGTAGTTGCCTTAAGTGTTAAAAAAAGTGCTTGGAGTGAGCAAGGTAACAATTCAAATATTTTCTCCCCTAATCTTCCACGAAACAATGCAAAAAATATTTTACAATGGTGAATTTTCTAAATATTGCTGATTTTAAGATCATTCAGTGAATTTTTCGCAAAATATCGCCAACAGCGCCAAGTTGAACCCAAATTCAAAAAATATTTTTCTCGCCAAATTTGTCGCCAACTTGGAGATATTTCGCCAAGTTGGCGTCAAGCACTTGGCGACCAAAAGATTGGCGACATATCGCCAAGTGGTCGCGCCAATTTATATCACTTGATTCTGAATTGAAATTAACACTGATTTACCCCCAAAAAGGGGGTAAAACACCCCCTTGGGAACATTCGAATGCAACCACAAGGGGAGGTGCACAACTAGACCATCCTCAGAGCCTACATACCAAGCTAGAAGCTTCTACGGCATATAGTTTTTGAGTTATGCGACCCACATACATACGCACTAGGGTGGTCACAAAAAATCAATTTTCGAATTTCTTTTGCGGCACCCCCCTAAAATGTGCCAATGGACTAGAAAATGAGATTTGCAAAGTTTTAGCTTAATCGAATAATATTAACACGTGCCGCAAAGAGGGTAAAGTTAAGAAAAATAGCGATTTTTAGTCAAAAATTGTAGTTTTTACTTTGTAAAACCAAAACTACTGATCCTAGAAGCTTTATTTGGGTCTCATTTTGTAGGAAATTTTATTTTCTTTAAATATAATCGTATTTAAAGTTCCGAAAAAATGATTAAATATTTTTCAGAATTTTCACAAGTCAGGCTGCAACGCAAATTCTCGAAATTGCAAAAGTAACATGGGGAAATTTTTTTTTCAACTAATATTTTGAGGCACCCCCCAAAAATGTGCCAATAGACTAGAAAATGAGATTTGAAAAGTTTTAGCTTAATCGGATAATATTAACACATGCCTCAAAGTGGGTAAAGTTACGAAAAACAGCGATTTTTAGCCAAAAATCGTAGTTTTTCCTCTGTAAAACCAGAAACTATTCATCTTAGAAACTTTATTTTGGTTTCATTTTGTAGGAAATTTCATTCTCGTTAAGTGCTATCCCATACATTTTTGCTATCATGTCCAAAGTATTTATTTGGCATTTTTCAGGTTAAATAGTAGAGTATATCAAAAAAGAGAAATTTTCATGCAAAACCTAAAAGCATTACAATATTCAATTACATTTATTTACTTATTGTTGGATTTACTTTGTCAATTAAAAAAGGGGCATTTTCGAGGATACTTTAGAAATAAATGAAACAAATTTCTGCGCTAAAGTAGAGGAATTAAAGGGTTAAGACAGAAAGCAAAGAGTTAAAATGACAATAAAAGCTTTAATGCACCTTTATACTGTTAAATTATACTGTTAAATTATATAACATCATTTTACTACTCTTTACATACAAATTAAGTTGCTGATGGCTTGAATGGGATACCTTTTGATAAATGAGGAAACTGTGCTTATAAGGAAAATCCTTAACTCTTTGGTTTTGAATGGCATTTTTGGATCTTTCAGCATTCTTTGCAGCTTTCTCCTCTCATCGTACAGTTTTTCTAGGTTTATAACGTAGGTTTTAGATTGTTTGGTTGGCATCTTAGCCTTTTCACAAAAAATGAGAACTCCCTTTGGTTACTTGGAGCTTTTCTGAACATCAGTTTAATTTGACACAAGTTTTAAAGATAGAAGGTAAGATATGAAGGTAACTTGGAACTTGTGATTTGATGAGACATGCGGCTATTAAAAATTGTCTTTCTGTCTTAAATTCAAGCTTGTTGATCTGTGGAAACCGAAGGTGGAGCCATTCTCCATTAAATCTCAAGGATTGTGTCCCAAACTAGTTGCTTGAAGACTTGCAAAGCGAACAACTATGAATACTATATTTATAAAGTGTTGTGGGGTGTCTTAATGATTTCTCGGCCCTCCCACAATAGAGATGGCGATTGCACCTTTCTATAATGGGGAATCATAGTTTTCTCCCTTCCCCAGGGGGTCGAAAGCCTTAATAAGGCAGAGATTTTTAAGCTAATATTCAGCTCTGACCGCTAAGGAGGAAAGCAGCGTTTTGTATTTGAAGGGGGTTAAGAGATGAAAGGGTTAAGTGACAAAACAGAAATTGCGAGTAATTAAAGTTCAAAGTTTTATTGTTGTAGTTATTGCAGCTTTTTTGTTTTCTGGTTTTGTCATTAGTGTGCGAATGAAATTGGTCTATTGATATCTACTGTTTGATTTACCAAGTTTTATTTGCTCACCTGTATCTATTGCTTACCATTGTAGAGAGTGTTCATTTTTTAAAATGTAACTTAGCCCCTTCATCCTCCAAGCCCTTCATTTATGGCTTGTACTGCTCATTTCATAAGCTTTACTCGCAGTTATTTATTTTATCTATGAGTTTCAAAGACATAAATTTATTATATATTCGTAATAATATTGCTGTTTTTTCTCTGAAAAGTCAACGTTATCCGTAGATTTCATCAAATTTACTAAAAGAACTTATTAATTTACATTTTAATGATTTATTTTTTCTAAGCAATTTCGAGGATTTACGCTGCAGCCTGACTTGAAAAATTCTGAAAAATATTCAATCATTTTTTTCGAGACTTTAAATGAAATTAGACTTAAAGAAAATAAAATTTCCTACAAAATGAGATCAAAATAAAGCTTCTAAGATGAATAGTTTTGGTTTTACAGAGGAAAAACTACGATTTTTGGCTAAAAATCGCTGTTTTTCGTAACTTTACCCACTTTGAGGCACGTGTTAATATTATCCGATTAAGCTAAAACTTTTCAAATCTCATTTTCTAGTCTATTGGCACATTTTAGGGGGTGCCTCAAAAGATTAGTTGAAAAAAAAAATTTCCCCATGTTACTTGCAATTTCGAGGATTTGCGTTGCAGCCTGACTTGTGAAAATTCTGAAAAATATTTAATCATTTTTTTCGAAACTTTAAATAAGATTAGACTTAAAGAAAATAAAATTTCCTACAAAATGAGACCAAAATAAAGCTTCTAGGATCAGTAGTTTTGGTTTTACAGAGTAAAAACTACAATTTTTGGCTAAAAATCGCTGTTTTTCTTAACTTTACCCTCTTTGCGGCACGTGTTAATATTATCCGATTAAGCTAAAACTTTACAAATCTCATTTTCTAGCCCATTGGCACATTTTAGGGGGGTGCCGCAAAAGATTAGTTGAAAAAAATTTTTCCCCATGTTACTTGTGACCACCCTAATACGCACATACGTACATACAGACGTCAGGAGAAAACTCGTCGTAATTAACTCGGGGGTGGTTGAAAAGGATTTTTCGGCTGCTTATATGTTGGTAGGTACATATGCACGTGCTGACAGGTCGAAAAAACTACTGAACATTCATTCGGTGGTGAGCAAAATCAAAATTTAGACTCAAATTTGAGTGATTTTTTTTTCCGTGATCACAATACTTCCTTTACTACGTAAAAGGAAGTAAAAATGAATCTCAGAAATGAATTACGTACTATTTCTAAACTAAGATTTGTAGAAGTAAGAGAAAAAAACAGTGACGGTGAAGTTGATCGTATTAAAAACAATCATCCTTATCATTAATCGGCTCAGCCGATTAATCGGTAATCGGCCAATTTGCTTATCGGTGCATCCCTAATTGGTACTAAACACACAATTTAATTGCATTTAATTATTCTTTTAACGTTTTTTCCTTATGTAGCACATATATACGTTGGCTTCAAATGAGTCTAACTTTATTTTAATAGTTGCATATAGTTACTAATCTAAATAAATAATTTGATTTCTCATGGTTTAGTACAACATGTGTACTTGTCTAAACACATAATAAAAGTGCGTGGTATTTTTATATTAGGTATTGTGTTGAATAGTACATTTATACAGAGGTAGCCCGTGCAACGCCGGGCCACGCAGCTAGTACTGCATAAAGCAGTGAGTAACCGCCCCTAAGCCAGGGCTAAGGCAGAAACATGCAATACACCACAGCTCGTTTGTTCCATCCATAGACTGCAGTTTCGCGCTTATTATGCACTCATCAGCATGGAATAGGAATTAAACGAGCTTTAGGCAAAAAGCCTCCTATAGAGCAAAGAGAGCCAACAAAAACTGGTAGCTAATACCAACGCCTCCTAAATACTAAATGCCTATAACATTTGCTTCTCTACCGTCGAGATGGGTTCTACTTTAAACGCGACCTTGCGGCAATCCGATAATGTCGTTGTTATTTTTTGATTGGTTAATTTTTAAATTTAAATTCAGAAATGAACCAATCGTTAATTTTTGAAGAACTCCAGTAGATGACAGTGTATCGTGCATTGCATTTTGCAGCTATTGGCGATGGATTCAAACAATATTCGAAACAAATTTTTTGATTGGTTGCTTTTGAAATTTAAATTTAGAAATGCACCAATCATTAATTTCTCTTTCTCGAAGAACTCTGGTAGATGGCAGTGTATCGTGAACCAAGGATGAAATTTTGCTCTGTGCTAAAAGTCAGAAAGTTACAGGCATTTAGTATTTGGAGGCGTTGCTAATACCCGAGCTTTGCCTCAAAATTTTCGAGTTGTACCGTACCAAGTGCGGTCGATCGCTGGTGTTCTAATTTCTCATTAGCTACCAGTTTTTTTGGCTCTCTTTGCTCTATCGGCGGATTTTTGCCTCAAGCTCGTTTAATTCCTATTCCATGTTGATGAGTGCATAATATAAGCACGAAACTGAAGCCCATAGATGAAATAAACGAGCTGGTAATGTGTTCTAATACTGTGTACATATTAATACTGTGTTCGCTCATACGGCCATGTAATTTCAGTGTTTTCATCCAATTTCGGTCACATGCCTGTAAATTCTCTCATAGCTTCAATGAACAGAAATTTGACTAATGTGATGAAATGGAACTATCGGGGCTTTTCCGTTATTTGTGCGTTACTCGGCGCAATTTTAATCCCGGGGACTATTTTTCGCTTACTTTTATTGGCGTCAGCTTTGTTCAAAGCTACCTGTCTATATTTCGTTCACGAGGAAGATAGACTTGAAGTAAACAAAGAATTGCGCATTTGGCATCATCAATCACATGTTTGGCTCGGACAAGTATAAATTTGAGCCAATCTAAAATGCGGAGTGCCTTCTATAAAAATCGCTTGGTAAACTGAAGGCTCAGTAAAATAATGAGTCTTTCTTTCTAAATTTGTTAACAGAAAGAAGATTGTTAAATTTCAAGTTGAATTAAAAGATGAGTTTGTTGTACATGCATAACTGTATGATTTTAAAGTAAAATGACGACTGAATTTCTTTTTTTTTTAAATTTCAATGTTGACCACTACGGTATGGTTAATCCTATGTGTTCATTCAAAACGACTGTTGTTGAATGTTCTTAACTAAGACGCTGTTCTGCAGCGTGGTTGATGAACGGAAAAAGCACACTGAAGCGTTGCCAATTACAAATGAATTCAACTAAGTAAAAAAACAAATATCTCACATTATTATTACTATTATTTTGGTTCCCTTGGGCCCTTCGCGGTTTGCGGCATTGTTTGTGAGCCGCTTCCCCTTCCTCAGTTTCTGAAGCATTCGATGTGTGCATTAAGACGAGTCTGTAAACGAGCTTTCGCCTTACCATTGTGCGAAGAGAAGTCTGTAAATCCGTCTGAAAAGAGCTGCACTCAGCCCCAAATCCAGGGTGGCCGCGTGTGGACGTTACCAGGAGGAGATTGATAGCCGCCATAGCCGCCAGCACCATATCCTCCATAGCCACCAGGACCTCCACCTCCACCAGCGCCATAGCCTCCATAACCACCAGCACCTCCAGGACCCCCTCCACCACCGGCACCATAGCCTCCATAACCACCCGGGCCGCCAGCACCACCATAGCCTCCAGCGCCACCAGGACCTCCACCACCACCAGCGCCATAGCCTCCATAACCACCAGCACCTCCAGGACCCCCTCCACCACCGGCACCATAGCCTCCATAACCACCCGGGCCGCCAGCACCACCATAGTTACCAGGACCTCCACCACCACCAGCGCCATAGCCTCCATAACCACCAGTTCCGCCACCACCACCAGCGCCGTAGTTACGGCGGACTCTGGAGAGTGAAGATGTGAGGTATGCACCAGGACCGCCATAGGTTCCATATCCGTCATAGTCTCTGTAAAGGCCAGCACCTTCATCGCCATAGTGACGACGGACTCTGGCGTGCGAGGATGGGAGGTATGGAACAGCATATCCGCCATAGTCTCTATAGCTGCCATAGTTACGGCGGACCCTGGAATATGGAGGGGTGAGGTACTCTCCTGCATCTAATCGCCATGACGATGAGAACCTGGAAAACAAATGACCAGGTTGACATGCGGGGTATTGTCAATGCAACAAGGGCCATGGACTTAAATCCCGAAATATTAGTGTCCTCAATAAATTATTTCTTTTTTAATACGCTTTTATTAGTTTCACATGTGGGTCTGTTTGTCAGTATGTATATATAACTCTGAATAAAAGATAATATTCACGTTCTTTACGAAGACAATGTAACATATTGTATTGAATATCAACTTCTAGAGCCTTTGTTCTATTTGCATACTTAAGTATGACATGACAATTAATAACTAAATAATTTAGTAAGTATCATTAGTAAAGCGGCGACTGCTCGCCGGTACCATCGTACATCAGACAACTGCAACAAGCATGGTTAAAAGTTAGAAGTTAGGACACAACAGTGAGTCTCGGTTACAGTTAACTCAAATATATATATACATTACATCCTTTCCTCCAGTTAATGAACAGTAAAATTATTAACTTACTAGCAAAAATACCCGGCGTTGCCTGGGTCAGTAATAATGTTGAAAAGCAATTTATACTCACCTTTGGTTTTTTTTTCCTGAACTAAAAGAATTTGGCGATTTTTAAAATGTCGCCAAATTTGCGTAACTGTTTTGTTATACCTAGGATAATTTTACTCCCTTCCCTTCTTTATGAAAATAGATTAAGTATTATTATGTCGCTAATTTTTGTCACAGAGAAATAGTCATCAAATGTTGAGATACTATTGCTGACCATAAAATGAAGCAAAAAGTTTTTGTCCTAAATGATTTTGAAATTAATGGGAACATTTGACAATTATTTGAGCAAAAACGCAAATTAATGGTAATTCAAGTCTTACTTAAGGGTTTTATTAATTTAGTATGCGGATTACTTTACGTTTTGACATAATTTTAAAAAGGTTTTTAATGGATACATACGGAATCGGCCAACAAAAGAAAAAAAACCGAACTTTTCATATGTGGGAGTATTATATCGATGATTAAGATTTTGTCGCAGTCTATAAATATCAGACAATAATCGTTTTATTTTGGTTACGTCATGTAAGCAGTAAAGTGTTTTTACGTAGTCTTTGGCATAAAAACTGGTACCAGTTGAAAAAATCGCCGAGAATCTCAGTTATTAAAATCTTCTTGTAACAAATTTGGCAAAATTCCTGTTCAATTGGATACTAAGTAACTGCACAATTGTAAATACCTCGAGAGAGTCCCAAGTAGCATCAACTCATCGGATTTTGCTCGGCCGATCATGGAACTCCTCGTAAACTCATCCCGTAACGCACGATGACATCGTTCCGATCAGTATCCGAGCACGGTTTTCGATGAGCTACTTTTCATCGGAAAGCGATATCCTTCCGATCAACTTTACCGATGAAAATAAGCCGAGCTATATTCCATCGGAAAACGATATCCTTTCGATCAAGTTTCCCGATGAAATTCATCGGCACGGGACTGTTCTGCTCGTAAATTGCTCCAAATCTCATCGTATTTCGAGCAAAACTCATCGGATTTTGCTGCTCGGATTCTGTTTGGCCGATAAGACATATTGGATCATCGGCCGATGAGAATTTCATCGGGTTTCGATGAATGGCCGATGAGATGATGCTGCCAGGGGTGCCCAATCAAAGAAAACAAATTTAAGAAATGCTGTTAAGTTGTATTTAAAGCTCCATCAAACTAAAAAATAATGAACCTGATCCATTTATTAGTTGCGAACCTCTTCAAGCGATTACGTTACCGATACTCTAATACACATTTTTACAAAACTCGCAAAAATAAATGATGCAGTGAACAATCTATTAATAAAGAAATACAATTTATTCTACAAAATAATATTTGCCCGTTTCAAAGCACTATAAAAACACCTTGCTTAAGGATAAATATTCTACTTACAACTAAGACTACAAAATGTTTTAAAATACAAATCATGGTAAAAGCTCGTTAGAAAGCGGCGCGCGCGAGCGTTTCCAATATCTATGTGAAAGCCTGGATATTATTAATGAAGCTGAAAAAAAATTACTTTTTGATTTGACTTCAGAAAAGCCTTGAAATTTAATGCGAAAAGTGGAAATGATACGCGCAATTCTAGCTATCGACAGGGAGTTGAGATGATGCATTAAATACTGAATTTGTTTGTTGGAAGCCTTCGCGGATTTATGCGAAAAATGTACCTTAAATTGGAATGAAAAAAGCGCTACCAATCGAACTTTTTCGAATATCGTTATAAATTATAGCCTATGTGTTATTCTGATGTATAAGCTACATTACGGTAAAAGTTTCATCAAAATCCATTCAGTAGTTTTTGCGTGAAAGAGGAACAAACATACATCCATACATCCATCCATCCATCCATACATCCATATAAACTTTCGCATATATAATAGTAGTAAGATATGTAATACACAAAATACAAATGAATAATACATAAATAGAATATGAAGCAAATTGTGAAGTGTCTTTTTTTTCCATTGCATAATAAAGTCTCTGAACCTTGAAGGTTGATTAATTATCTTTCCTCTTCTTGTTGATTTGTTATTGTTAACATTTTGATTTTGTCTACTACTGTTTACAGCAGCGGGCGATGGGAAATTATCTGGATTTGCACTCGAACCCTCATTTGTATCCGTTATTATATCATCATATGTACTGTTATAATACACACATGGAGTTTTTGATAATCTTATGTTCCTCCTGTTTCTTCGAAGAGTTTCCCTCTAGCATTTCTTACAATATAGGATCTAGGAGATTTATGTTTTGAAATAATTTCTCCTTTATCCCATTGTCCAGTTTTGAAATTGAATAAAGTCACACTATCTCCTGACTTTTGTTTGTTATACAACTCTAAGAAAATGCATATTGTTGTTCAATTTTTAAATTCGACAACTAAGCCATAATTTGACATTTTGGTTGAAATGTCAAGTCCGTTACTGGTGAAATCCGTTACCAAATGTCAAGTCCATTACCAAACAGTTTTAATCAATATTTTAATAATCACAAATATCGTTTTAAGCTTCAGGGACGCAAATAATTTAAATGAAGTTGGTTCTAGGCGCTATGATATTGTTTAAAAGTGAGATTTCATATTAGTTTTGTATGGTAACGGACGACAATTTTTCTTGCAACTTAAAGTTTTACAACAGCATTTGAATACTTAATTATGCATCAAAGTGTACAACCAATTACTTTTTCGCACACTTAAAACAGGTGAGAAAACATCTGTTAGTGATTCTAAAAGAAAATAGCAAGTTAAAAAAATTACTTAAAAATTCTGAAATGTAAGCATATGGTGAAAATGACCCTAGTACTAAATATATTACTTTTATGTTTGTAAAGAACGTGAATTTTATCTTTTATTCAGAGATTTATTATCATTAATACATACATACAAACAAACAAAGTCACATATGAAACTAATAAAAGCATATTAAAAAAAGTCTATATTTTCGTATCAGTGCACAAGGAGCATGGCCTGCAGCGCGTTTTTAAATTGAGAAGGTTAAGGGGGGGGGATATATATGTACCTACTGGATTTTAAAAAATCTCGAAAAACTGGGAGTTTTCGAAATTTCTTGCTTTAATTTGAAACACTTAGGGGAAATGATACTAGAGTACTCACGTGATACTACAGATGACGAGGAACGCGAAAAATAATTTCATCTTGATACGGTCTGAATCTATCTCGTATAGCCCCGGAAAATGTCTCTCCCTGTATATATATATAGATATATATATATATACGTAAACATTACATGTTTATACAATTACCCAAAGTTATTAGAAAGGAGGAAGGTGACGCAATCGTCGAAAGCTAAATCCACGTATTTTAATGGTTTCGTGGTAGTTGTGAAATCGTTCTAAGACTCATCACTGGTTGAGCAATTGAATCGCGCAGAATAAAGGAGCGGAAAAAACAAATTGAGATGGAACTTACTGGGAAAACGAGAAGATTTTGGTAAGTGACGCGATTCTAAGCAGCATCTCCATATATTATTTCTCTAAGCCGAATCCTATACCCGGTCGAAACTCGCTCATTTCTTTATCGAATTGCAAGAAAATTTATGATTTTGAAGCTTATCCCGCGGGCTATTGACGAAAATTAGACCCACCCTCTAAAAAGTGCCGGTTCGTTTTTTATTCGAACTTCAATTTTTGGGCACAAAATTGACTCTATCTAGCGAAATAATTGTCGTATCGTCTCCATTTTGATTTCATTCGAAAGATTAAAAAAAATGCGTTCTTTAGAACGTTTCTCCGCTAGCGCCGCGTAACGAGAATCTCGAAAATCCACGTTTAAGCGACTTATAAGCGATTGAAGTTTGAAAAAGTTAAATTTTTTGCTCAACTGTCAAAATCGTTACATTGTTGTTCAAATCAATTTTAAATGCGACATTTCAAGCCAAGGCTTATCTCGGTAAACCTTAATTGTAACTTTTATTGTTTCAAAATACTATGGTAGTTTTGCGATAACGTTAGTATTTAGTTTAGTAGTAGCCTTGGGTATTTGATTTTAATATAGGGTATCACTTTTGTAGTAGTTGTAAAAGTGAACGTGTCTTTGATCTCTTTGAAAAGTTGTCAGAACGACGGCAGTAGATGGCGATGTTGTGCAAATGAAGCCAATAAAAATTGTCGTATTAAATTTTAAGTTTAGAGTTTTTTTTTTTTTTTTTTTTTGCGGAATTCCGCACGGGTCACCTAGTAATAATAATAATTAAATTACAGTTTAAAAAACTAAAAAATACGCTTTTAGAGTTTATCAAACAAATATGCACTTCTAATACATCAACATGTAATACAGTTTAGCCTTTAGTATTAATAATAGTATTAAATATATTACTTTTATATTTTCAAAGAACGTGAATTTTATCTTTTATTCAGAGTTACATCCATACAAAAAAAAAAAAAAAAAAAACTGAAACACTGATAACACATCAAAAAAAAAAAAAAAAAATAGTTTAGCCTTTTCATAACATTAAATATATGATGACTTTTATATTTGTAAAGAACAAGAATTTTACCCTTTTATTTAGAGTTACATACATATACAAACAAACCCACATGTGAAACTAATAAAAGCGTATTAAACATCTGTGTTGTCAACGTAAACAGCTACGTCAACGTAAGTTTTTTTTTTTTTTTGGTCGCCATCATAAAAAATGAAATAAGCAAAAACTTAATGATTAATTAGGAACAAAAATAAATCGTGAATAGTAACAGCAAAAAAAAAAAAAAAAAAAAAAAAAAAACATCAAAATACAAAGGATAACGTAGAAAACGACCATTAGGGTAAAGTTGGGTAAAACCGGGTACCTAAGGTTTGAAGGCTCTCAAAACTCACAGTTTTTAACATAGAGGAACAAAATTTGGCAAAAGTATGCTCTACTTATCTGTTAATGGAACCGCAGTCTTGAAAACATTTCAGTTTTTTTTTCTGAATTTTTACAAATTTTTTTGTAAAAAAAAGGTTTACCCCACCAGTGGGGTAGTAAAACCTACCCGGTTTTACCCCACCAGTGGGGTAAAACCGGGTAGATATGTTATTGCTATGGGAAAATAAAAAATTTAAAAATTTCCACAAAATTCAAGTTTTATTTAGCAACATGTGTTAACTGCTGTCATAAAATATCATAATTAGTATAACAGGATACATTAATGAGCTGTAAGTTAGTTGAACTTTCTTTAGACTTAATTTTTGCTGTTGCCTTTTCTTTGATTCATTTTTCTTTCTATCAGGGTTTTTTTTTTTGTGTCCACCTTTGGTCTTCTTTTTATCATTTTTCTTTTCTTCGCTTCTAGTGTAGATTAAAGTTGATGTTTGTATGGGGAGTAGGGTGGGGCGAAAAATAAAAAGTTTTTCAGATCAACTTCTAATAGTTGCCAAAAGTTGTCTTTGGTGATAGTTAGCTTTTGTGCAAAATTTGAGAAAAATCGCTTAATATCTTCAGGGGGCGCTGCGATCGCAAAGTTTTACCATAGCTTTGTTATGGATTTTATGGTTAAAATATCAAAAGGAATGCCTTTAGCTAGTCTCTTTGTGTTTTCTCACTCAAACGATGTTTTCATGCATTAAAAGCATATGAAATGACTCACAAACATTATTTTATATGATATATTTATATTTCAAAAAAATCACTTTTTTTTCACGTTTTTATTTCTTTTTAAATACTTAAAATATAAATTTGTCGTATTAAGTAATTTTTTGTGAGTTATTTCATATGATTTGAATGCATGAATATATCTTATGAGTAAAAAAAACAATAAGATCAGCTAACGGTATTGTTTTTCATATTTTAACCATGAAATCCCTATAAAAGCTATGATAAAACTTTGCGATCGCAGCGCCCCTGAAGATATTAACCGATTTTTTTCAAATTTTGCACAAAAGCTAACTATCACCAAAGACAACTTTTGGCAACTATTAGAAGTTGATCTGAAAACCTTTTTATTTTTCGCCCCACCCTAATGAGGAGCCCATCAAAATTACAGTTTTACCTTTTCTTTTGTCTTCCTTCGCCCTTTTCTTTCTCTCAGTGTACGGTGGAGGCATAAATTCGGAAGGTGAAACACTGAATGATGCATCTAGGAGAGGTTTAGGGTTAGGAGACATGGACTTAGAACTGCACGGTAAATTGATTTG
>JAXGGA010009159.1:0-52804 GCA_038373865.1 Uloborus plumipes | reverse complement strand
TGCGCACTCAAACACTAAAGTTCAAAAATATCTAAAAAAGAGTTTTTTCATCAGCACATAAGTACAATAGCTTCTGCAAATATTAATAGAACAAATTGACATCAACTTTTGAGGTCTATGTTTTTTTTTTCTTTGATTTCACGTTGAATGACGGACACATTTTTGATCTGCAATATCCCCTTGAAATGAGTTTGTCTCAAAAATAAAAATAACGTTTTTTAGTTAAGAAAAGTGTGTTCTTTCCAATGATGTAAAGAAAAATGAAATTCAAGATGACCCTTTTGAGATATTGCCCTTTGAAATTGAGACAAAATTGAGAAATAAGAAATTTGACTGGAATTTCAACTCGCATAATTCAGCAATTATTTGAGCTATCGAAATGCCACTTGCACACCTTTCGGACGAACTATCAGGCTACAAACGAGGAAAGAATTAGCTTCAGAAAGTCATTCTCTCAGCAGATACAAGCTGTTAACCTATGGTCAAAATTTGCCAAAATACGATTTTTTATTAACTTTGGCAGCAAATTGCAAAAAATCTACAGTGTATGGAGCTTTTGTTACACAAGTAGGCTATTCTACCCTAAACAGTGATCAGAATCACCAAATTTGAGCCTGATAATCGTCTTAGGTCGCGAGCAATAAAAGCACAAACTTGACGATTTGGTCATTTATTTCAAGACACGAAAAAGAAGCCTTTTTTCAATAATTTTTATTGGCTAAACCATAAGGCTTATGGAGCTATAATTTGGTATGGTTTCATGCAAGTCTTATATGTACATCCAAAAAAATTTTCATCAAAATCGGAGGGGGTCGAGTGGGGACGCCTCGTACACTTGACATGGAATGACCTTATGTTATTTTAAATTTAGTTGAATGTAAAAAATCAACGAAAAAACTTGCTTTCATTGTAAAAGTAAAATAAAATAAAATAAAATAAAATAAAATAAAATAAAAACCAAACAAACAAGACCATTATAGTGCTCCTCTGGTAAGTTGACCTCCGACATTCACAAAATTTCCCTCGTTTTCGGGAATAGGAGAGGGTAGTTGCCTCGGGGTTTGAGTTGGAATATCTTCGCAAAAGTTCTGCAAAAGTAACCGAAATCAATTCAGTGGCAATTACCTAAAAAAATTCCTATTACCCTAAAAAATGGAAAACATGGTCTCTGTTAGATGTCAACTTACCTGAGGAGCACTATGCAACACCTTGATATTGAAAAGTATTTTTTGACAACAATAGTTAAGTTACACTAAACATTAGCAAAAGTTAAACGAATAAAATTTAATTTATTCCTGACATCTAGAGTGAAAAATAATTCTCTGTTTCTGAAATTTAGCTTGCAGCTTCGGTCTTGGACTTCATGGATAAGGACTGCTTAAATGCACGAGAACTTTTGAATTGGCATGTAATTGTAGTTGCAATTGAAGATTTCCATGGAAATTTACCAACTACTAGTTAACTTCGTGATACGTTTTGCATGCTTGAATTTCAGGTGAATTTTATAGTCTAATTATCACTATAGTAAGCAATGCATCTCTAGTGTAAGCCGTTCTAAACACCATTGCTCAACATGAGACCAATTATGTAGACGAAAGAAAAAAAAAAACGAAACGTAATGGAATTCATAATTATTATTACCGTATAATAATAACTTAAAGCATCAGAATTGCATAGACGCATTGGAGAAGAATATTAAGCAACTAAATTAGGCACATACAATTGCAGGAAAAACTGCATACACGTGTTTTGGAGTTACAAGGAACCCAGTTTTTAATGCAAAAGGAGGGAGCTGACGGATGAAAAGATACTCGACAGAAGAAATCTTTTGCATTTTCATCCATAAGCTCACTTCTTTTGTATTGAAAGAGGGGTTACTTGCAACTCCGGAACACGTATATATGCAGTTTTTTAGAACATTTGTGCTGAATTATGTAGTTTTATATTCTTTTACTTTTAAAGCACAAAGGTTTTCATTCAATTCAAATCAATTCAATCCTTACATTGATGTTATTGTTTATGAATATCAGAAACTGATGTTAAAAAACCCTTTTACGCGGAAAAGGATTTTTGCGATAACTTGTTAACAAAGAGTCTTGCCATATATGGCCTGTGCGGTATCAGATGATGTGTGTAGGTTAAGAAACAGTCAGTCCAACTTCTTTTTCATCTTCATTGAGCCTACACAAATAAGAAGTCATTGGAAGGATCACCGACTAGTATTAGTTTTACTTCCGGGTTGTAAAAGGTCACTAACTCAGCTTTAGTCACGAGTTGAAGCAAAACATATCGAATCATTTTTAATTCAAAATCAGGGACGTGAAGAAAAACTTTCTGCATTGCATGTGTATGTGAATCTCTGATAAAACGAAAAAGAAACTGTCTAGAAGTCGTGAGTGTTAAGCGTTACTCGTAAAATACAAGAGCAACGAGTTAAAAGAAAACTAAATGAGAAGCAGCGTTCTTAGTGGTGCACAGAGGAGGGGATTATGACGCAAGTTGTGCCATTAAAATTGGAGGGGGGGGGGGGGATTTTTCAAACCTAATTTATTTATTTATTTAAAAGATTTATTAATTTATTTTTATAATTTAAATTATTTACTGATTTTTTTTAATTTACATTATTATTTTTTTTAATTTAAATTATTTATTTAAAATAGCTAAGATAACTTACGTGGTTCAAAAAGAGCAAATTGGAAATTCGCTCTGAAAATTATTGCACATAAAAAAAGGAAAAATGTACTTTGTAATACAGCTTGAGTTGAAGTATTATTTTTCATTTTTTCAATTATTTTTTATCTTCAAAAAAAGTGGAAAATTTTCACTTCAAAAAAATATGGGGCGAACTGAAAAATGAAATATTTTCTATTTGATTATTAAAAATATTTTTTATCAACTGAATGTATAAATAAACAAATAAATGAATAAAAGAATAAATAAGTGAGTTAATAAGCAAATTAATGTAAATGAATCAATAAATGTATAAATAAGAAAATTATTTAATAAATGAATTAATTAGTAGAATAAACTAACTACTTCACTTTGCCCAGCTGATGCTTGACAAATTGCTTTAACACTTAAAATCAAAACATGTGCCTAATATGAACTGAATAAGTACTGCACTGAACATAATTAGATCTCATTTTTTACTTAAAATGATATTTACAAGAGCTTTATCATTTTACAATAACAGAAAAGATTTTTCACAAACCACGGAATATTACAATATGTGTATCAAATTTTGAAAATGAATTGTATTATCTTTTTCTTTGATATTTTGAGCTATTTATTTTTTGACTGGAATAAACAATGTTTAAGAACTTAGTTAAAATGTTGTACGACAGGTGGCAAGGTAAACAGTGAAAATATTTTGCCATTTCACTTTGCACCGATATTTGACTTTGCTCCAGATTCAACCCCTGCGCTACTTTGATAATCATTAAACACTGTTAAATTTTACTATAAAAGATCAACTTGTCCTCTTTTTTAGTGACTATTAAAGCCTTTTAAGGCACGAAACATAAATGCATTTTTTTTTTGACACTGAGAGCGGAAGGTTGATTCAGTTGAAGCCTCTGCGTTAGTTGACTGAGGAAGGGGGAGGGGGTGATTACTGAATAGGCCAACTAGGTCGTGGCCTATGGCCCCCGCTTTTTAGAGGCCCCCAAATCGTTAAAATTGTTTGATTCAATGACTAACGTTGAAGGATTTTGACTGCAGAGGGCCCCCGAAATAGTGTTTGGCCTAGGGCCACCTGATAATTTAATCGGGAGGGGGGGGGGGGACTAGGTTCACTCAAATAAAGCTACTATGCTTCACAGGGTTGAATTCACATACAAACTTTACGAATTTAGTAATTTGGATCGATGAGTACTAAACTGGACCGTCACGTTTCATAAATGAGTAATATCTTTAATTCAAAGTTTAGTCACGCGTTTCCACAACATATGTTCATTACAAGCGGGAATTTAGTTCTGATACCATCCGTATCAACTTCATAAAATACAACGGGAAACGTCAATCAAGATTATCAGAAGTGCTTCTGAGATGCAAGACGCAAGCTTTGCTTGGCGTGGTTTATGTTTTGAAGAAAATGGCACGAGACATGCATGTTTAATGATAAAAATAGAAATCGTAAGAGGTTTCATTCCAATCTAAGATTAATTCTTCATTTAGAAGAAAAATCTTACGTAGGGGTAAATTCTGAGTTATTTCCGCCTTGATACTATTGGAGGGAGGAGGTTCAAAAATAAAGTCCATTTTATGCATATTTTTAGATTCAGGATAGTATTTAGTATGAGAAACCTGCATATATACAACATTGAGTGGAAATAAAAGCCGTTGCGCTTTTTATCTGAATTTCTCAATTATATACGTATTTATATGTAGATTATATATATATATATATATATATATATATATATGTAAATAAAGGTTAATCAATGGTATATGTTAACGGTTGCTCCAAAACCTTACGTCATCGTTCAGTGAGCATCATAACTCCCCGCTCTCATAAAGATCTATATTTGTTAAAAAACTGATGAACAAGGTGCTGTTTTACATAAAGGAGTTTTGAAGATAGCTAAACGACGGAAGTCTGACGGTACAAGGTCGGGACTATGCTGTGTGAAGAAACACATCCCATCCAATATCCAATAATTTTTGTCGAATTACCAAATTTTTTCATGTCGTCAAATGAACTTTGAGCTCACGAGTATTCCAGTTTCCTTAGATGATCGTGGTAAACATTTTTCTTTTGGTTAATCTTCAATACCTCTGTAATGTCTCGAGTTGTCCTTAGGTGAACGTGGTGAACATTTTTTTGGCTAATCTTCAATGCCTATGTAATGTCTCGAGTTGTCCTTAAATGAACGTGGTGAACCTTTTTTTTGGCTAATCTTCAATGCTTAGTAATGTCTCGAGTTGTGTTAAGTTATTATGACTGGATCTGTGTCTTTATATTGTCATCATTAGTTGAATAATCAATCTTTTACGATATGGAAATAATGATTGTGTTTCCTTACATACGTTAAAAAAAAAAGGCTCGATATAATAATTGGTACTTACTGCAAGCGATCAAAATATCTTATTAATCCTGTTGTTTTTCTATCTCATTATTTTGTATCATAGCTAAATTTTTTCCTTTAAAAAAAGTGGGAAATATAAGTAATAATAAAAATAATAATAACAAGCAAAAACAGTGGATTTTATTTAAAATAAATGTAGCTTTTAAAGTAAAGAAAACTTTACTATTGGAATAGATTTTATCACAAAGAAAAAGAAAGCACTACAAAAACCAATAAAAACGACATGTACTTTTTTCTTCAGTTTCAAAATTTTGTATTTAATGTCATGAATTTTAGTATTTATTAAATTTCTTTATAAAATATTTTTAACATCTTGGATGGGCTTGCTAAACATTTCCTGCAATGCTTCTTAAGACTGCAGGGCGTACTCAGTGTGTGAAACGAGTTCAGTTACAAAAATAACTTTTTACACCGTAATTGATGTTACGGATTCCCAATTCCCTAGATATTAATTTACCAGAATTTTGTGAGTGCTTTTCCCATTATGAAATTACTCCCTTTCCTCTACGCACTATCGATTTTCGGCCCAAAATAAGTGAAGCAGCTAATCAATAAATATTTAAAAAGTTAACTTTTTTTGATAACTGATGTAATAGGCAGGGCTGCGGAGTCGGAAGAAAAATGGTCGACTCCGACTCCGACTCCGGCATTTTAAAACTACCGACTCCGACTCCCGACTCCTGCTTTTTTTTATTATTTATTTTTTTCCCAAATGTGAAGAGGGAAAAACCCTAAACAAAGGTTGAAATATTAAGTCAATTTTTAAAAGTTTCATTTTTATTCATGGTCGTAGAAAGGACACAGTTTAGGCGGGGGTGTAGCAAGCAGGGATATCCCAGTTGAAGGTCATTGTGACCTCTCAAAAAGTTCAATTTTCTTAAGCATTCTCGTACGTTATTTCACCACATTTACCTCAATTCTTGGAGGTCACTATGACCTCCCAAAAAGTCCATTTTCTCCAGAGCAAAAGACAAGTGCCGCTCTTGTCATTTGACTCCGTACAAAACGAATCCTTTTCTTGTTAAATAGCCAAACTTTATTTTAACACATTGCATTTTTGCAGCAAATATTTTTTATTCACTTGCATAAGCCCAAACATAACAATTCGTTTCACAAAGCAGACCCGCCATTTTGAAGCCCTTTTTAATGATCCCAGATGCTTAGGATTTGGATATTGGAAGCTGAAAATTTGTATACGTTAGTTTCAAAGATATGTTTCCACCTCCATAAAATTTCATTCAAATCGGGGGTGGTCGGAGTCGGAGTCGACATGTTTTTCAGCGACTCCGACTCCTTTAGTCTAAAATCCGTTCGACTCCGACTTCGCAGCCTGGTAATAGGTTTCCCAAATATCCAAATTATGAACAACATTTAGTACTACTCCACTTTACACGGAAAAGCTAAAATTCACTTAAAGTATTTCATCAATTTTCTCGTGTTGAGAAACACACAATTTCTTACAGTTGCAGAGAAGATATTTCTGTATTAAAGTAGTTAGAAGTTCACCTTTTTGCTAGTCTCTTAAATGAATGTGTGATTTAATTTGTGTCGGGAAATATCTGCTGGAGCTTATATATGTTATGTAACTAATATTACTAACCAATTGGTCTCGTATTTCTTGAAAAATTTGCAAAAACGGGAATTTTTGAAAGCATCCTAATACTTTTGCTTATGGGGCATTTCACGGTATTTGTGACATAGGGGTGTCCGTAACAAAACTTTTTAAAAGTTTTATATATATTGAAAAAGTACATTTTAAAGTATATGAATATCGTATTGTTTTCATAGTTCACTTTATATTATGTTTGTAATTGCACTCAGAACATTGAAAATGCAATTTTCACTGTTACGGACTCTACATTGAATTTTTCTTTAAATCTGGCTTAAACCGATTTTTAAGCCCAAACTGGTACTTGAGACAGATAAAGTAAAGGCTCACCTCTAATATAGCTAACAATTTTAGTAAAAAAGTGCGTTCGATAAAAAATTATGGATTGTGAAAATGATGACTGTAGAGTCCGTAACAATAATTGGAATAAAAGTTTAGTTTTTAAAGAAAAATTCAATGTAGAGTCCGTAACAGCGAAAATTACATTTTCAATGTTCTGAGTGCAATTACAAATATAATATAAAGTGAACTATGAAAACAATATGATATTCATATACTTTAGAATGTACTTTTTCAATATATATAAAAATTTTAAACTTTTAAAAAGTTTTGTTACGGACACCCCTATGTCACAAATACCGTGAAATGCCCCTCATACAGTGTATTCCCGTTTAGCTTGCAAAATCTCTATTTTTGTAAGTGTTAATCAAAGATGCATACTTCCGATTACAAAAATGCTCAAAATAGGCTGCACAGATAAAAATTTTAAAGTTTGAAAGGAAAAATTTTTTGGGGAAAAAATGTGAAATCTAACATTTTATACGGACGCTAGGTCCCCTAGGTCCCCAAACTTATGTTTAGGGAAATATTCTTCATTGAAAAGCAATTCTAACACAAAAAGTTTAAAAGACTTGTGATAAAAACTCAAGAACATATTCGAAAGTACACCATAAATTATTTTTAGTACTTGAAATTTAATTTGAAAATGCATTAAAAATGTCTTCAAAATTGAAAAATGGCTAATGGCACATTGAAACACTCTCTCATCTTGCCACATGAAGGCCCTTAACAGCTTCCCTTACAAATTTTTTTGGAAAAAAATTGCAAAAAAAAAAAATAAAAAAAAAAATAATAACATTTTTAAAATTTTATTTTTAAATTCCAGGAAATGAAACAAACAAAATATGTAGGTTTCAAGTTGAATTTTTAATTTTTTATATGTGTAAAATCATTTAGTTTCATCCGAGTTTTCTCGGGATAATAATTACGTTTAACTCATACGAGCCCGAGATAACTCGAGATAATCAGACAAGCGGTCAAACTTGAGCCGAAGAGTCCCAAACATACTATCTACTGGACGGTACTTTGTGTTTCTTTTTTAGCTCTTAATATTAACACCATTTAGTAACCGTTGAGGGAAAGCGCAATTCCTACCATTTTCCACCTTGTGTTAGCAAAAAACATCCTCTCTATTCACCTTTCCTTAAGAATTATTATCGGATGAACTCTTGCGGCACGGAGGTTGTTAGGCAAAGTTCGAATATTTTAAAACGCACTCGTTTTCATTCACTTGCGTTAGAATTTCTCGCTAGACTGGAGATACGTCTTAACACACAGTTCATTACACTGGATCATTGAACTTACTTGAAATATTTTGTAGCCGTAACCAGACTTAATGCACCGTGTTAATTTCTTAACTTTCTATTTATTGACGGGACTTAAGATACTTTTTAGATTTGTTGATTTTTAAACGGTTGTAAACCGAGCAGGGCGTCGAAGTTCATTTAATTGCTAGATTGGAACACTAGCTGATTTGTCTCTACGTATCTCTGCACTAGTTTGTTTCAAGCGGGGCTGCGTTTAGCTTCTTGCCATTTGCAGGCCTAGTGCATATCCCGAGACCGGCACCTATTCTTTCATGGGTGGCCATCGGCGGAATGCCATTGCCACGAGAATTTGGACTCCTAGTTTTCCCACTAGATGGAGGCACCTGGGCTCTATTTAATGTGAAACTGCACTGAGAATTTAATTTTGTTGAGAGATCCTCTATGCCAAACGAGTACTCGAGGGATCTTTTACATGGCGCACAATCTTACGACATGGACGCTGTCGATTTTTCTACATCATGAAAGCAGGAGCCGGGTTTGATCCCGCGCGTTTGGGCGTAAGAGGTCAGCGTCTTAACCACTAAACCACTCTGTCGGCTCCCTGCAGTAGTTCATGCGCTTTCTCTTTCCCTCTCGTCTTCAGCACGACAAAAGGGTGATGAAACTAACCTGTGGCATGAATCATGAAAGTACACTTCATGTCATTCGTAAAAAGGCATGCCACAACGCATGCTTTTTGTTTGTTTTCCTCTAGTCACGTTGAAGAAGAAAGAGCAAGAGAAGGACCATGATTGTGAACAAAGCTTTCTGAAGCATGCTGGACACGCACACGTACAGACACAAATCGATTAAGTCAAAACGGACATAAACTTTTCCAAATTTCAGTAAATAAAGGTTTGAAGCACACACGTGGTTATTTCGTGCATTTTTAAAGTTTATATGTTTACTGATTTTCAGTGATGATAAAGACGTATTAGTATAGTATGTGAACTTTAGAATATTTTCAGCAACATCCAACAATGAAACAAAAAATGATACCATCATCAATAGGGCGAAAATTTAATGATGCCCAGCTCAGACAGCAAAAATGAAGATAAACGTAAATTAGAATTTAAGTTAAAGCACAGAGAGCTGATGCTTTTTATTCTGTCAATGTTTTGAGCTTACATTTGAAAAACGACATAACTATAAAAATGCTGAATGCAAAAGCAATCTTTAACACACATTTTAAGTCTGATACTAATTTCTATTGAAATGTTCTTGGGTCATTTTCAAAATTTGCTTACATTTGCTGTCCAGAGGTTAAAAAGACGATTTTGATGCATAACTTATATTTTAAATTCAATGCGAACAATTATTTTCTGCAAGCAATACCCCCCCAAAAAATTCCATCACTCAAAAAAATATTTAAATTTATTTATTTATTTTTATATAAGTCTTTAAAAATGAGAATCAAAGCAAAAACGCTTGTCCATTTCCAATTTTCGCAAGTTCAACTATTTTTTTATATACTTAATTGTATAAAAAAATATATACAACAAATTATTTATATATATTAACTATTAGTACATGATATTCCTAATAAATATTGACATTAGTAATTTTTTTTCATTAAGAAATGTATGAATATATTTTGTCCGGCAGTTCTTGTCAAGTCCGTTACCTTAAGATTATTTTAGCTAAAAAAGGTATTTGTTGCAGTCAAAAGATGTTCAGTACGTATTCAGTTAACTTAACACGTATTCAGTTAACTTAACAAACTAGTGACGTAACTATTTCGTACCATTTTGTTTCCCTGAGTCGAGAAATATTGCTGTGGCGTTTCGCACAAGATTTCTTCCAGGTGCGTATTTTTATTCTTTGTCAAGTCTGTTACCAAAGATTTTAGTAATATTTTTTACTTTTTCTCAATTTTGACCCCGAAATATTGTTTATTATAGAACTCTAAGAAAATGTATATTGTTGTTCAATTTTTAAATTCGACAACCCAGTCATAATATGACATTTTTGGTTGAAATGTCAAGTCCGTTACTGGTCAAATCCGTTACCAAATGTCAAGTCCGTTACCATACAGTTTTTGATCAATATTTTAATGATCACAAACATGGTTTTAAGCTTCAGGGACGCAAATAATTTCAAATGAAGTTGGTTCTAGGAGCTGTGATATAATTTAAGTGAGATTTCATATTGATTTTGTATGGTAACGGACGACAATATTCCTTGCAACTTAAAGTTTTTCAACAGCATTTGAACACTTAATTATGTATCAAAATGTTCAACCAATTACTTTTTCACACACCTAAAATATGTGAAAAAACATCTGTTAGTGATTCTAAAAAAAAATAGCAAGTTAAAAAAATTACTTAAAATTTTTGAAATGTGAGCATATGGTAAAAATGACCCATAAAACATTTTAACTGTGCAGTTTATAAATATTTTTAGATAGAAGAGGGTCATTTTCACCATATGCTTACATTTCAAAATTTTTAAGTAATTTTTTAACATGCTTTTTTCTTTTAGAAACAGAAACAGATGTTTAGTTACATATTATAGTTGTGTGAAAAAGTAATTAGTTGTGCACTTTAATGCATAATTAAGTATTCAAATGCTGTTGTAAAACTTTAAGTTGCAAGAAAAATTATCGTCCGTTATCACACAAAATCAATATGAATTCTCACCTTTAAACTATGTCATAATGCCTAGAACCAACTTAATTTGAAATTACTTGCGTCCCTGAAGCTTAAAACGATGTTTGAGATTGTTAAAATATTGATAAAAAACAGTATGGTAATGGAATTGACATTTGGTAACGGATTTGACCAGTAACGGACTTGACATTTCAACCAAAAATGAAATGTGTCATGTCAAATTATGGCTAGGTTGTCGAAGTTAAAAATTGAACAACACTATAAATTTTCTTAGAGTTGTATAAAAACAATATTTAGGGGTAAAAGTTGAGAAAAAGTAAAAATTAATACTAAAATCTTTGGTAACAGATTTGACAAAGAATAAAAACATGCACCTGGAAGAAATCTTGTGCAAAAAGCCACAGCGATACTTCTCGACTCAGGAAAACAAAATGGTACGAAATAGTTACGTCACTAATTTGTTAAGTTAACTGAATAAGAATTACCATCTCTTGACTGCAATAAATACCTTTTTCAGCTAAAATAATCTTAGGTTAACGGACTTGACAAGAACTGCCGGACAAAATATATTCATAAAATTTTTAATGAAAAAATTACTATTGTCAATATTTATGAATACTTTTTAATTATTATGAATACTAATAGTCAATATAGAAAAACAATTTGTAGTATTTACTTTTTTATACTATTAAGTACACTGCTCGACATTGAAAATGCAACACCAAGAAGGAGTGGTCAGAAATTGATGAAATTTGGTAAGAAGACAGAGACAGCATGGAACAATAAGTGATATTTATTTCAAAATAAATAAGCAAAATTTAGAGCGAGGACGGCGTCGGCTCAGTAAGAAGTAGGACCACCGCGGACAGCGATGCACGAAGAAACACGTCTAGGCATGGAGTCAATAAGCCTGCGGATGGTGTCCTGAGGGATGGCACTCCATTCCCTTTCAATCCCTTTCAACCATTTGCCACAGTTCGTCCTCTGAACGAGGCAGTGGCAGGTTCTGCAAACGGCGTCCAATCACGTCCCACACATGTTCGATTGGTGACAAGTCAGGAGAGTATGGTGGCCAGGAAAGCATGTGTACACCTCGTAGAGCTGTTGGCTGATTCGAGCACTGTGAGGCCGGGCGTTATCCTGTTGAAAAATTGCATTTGGCAGACCCTGAAGGTAGGGGATTGCCACCGGCCGCAGTACATTATCTACATATCGTTGGGCCGTCATAGTGCCCTGAATACGAACTAGAGGTGATACGGAATTGTATGCAATAGCGCCCCAAACCATTATGCCACGTTGTTGCGTTGTGGGGCGTTCCACAGTTACTTCACTTTGATCTTAGCCAAAAGGCCGAGAAGCGATCGTTCCACAGTTACTGCCGGATTCGATCTTTCTCCACGTCGACGCCACACACGTATGCGATGACTATCGCTGGACAAACAGAAGCGGGATTAATCTGAGAACACTACGGTTTGCCATTCTGCCATCCACGTCGCTCTGGTCCGGCACCATTCCAAACGTTGGAGTCTGTGCTGTGAGGTCAATGGCAGTCTTCTTAGCGGGCGCCGTGATTGCAGGCCACGTGCAACCAGTCGACGGGAAATGGTTCTGGTCGACACAGGAACATCCTGGGTACCTTGCACGTGCTGCAGCATTGACGTACAAGTGACTTGCGGGTCCGCCACAGCTTGTCGGTGAATCCGTCGATCCAAGCGGTCTGACGTCACTCTGGCTGCACCTGCACCCCTCAATGTGGCTACATTTCCTCTTTCCAACCATCTCCGACACAGCCAATGCACAGTGCTTGCATCCATGTGGGTATCAGCTGCAATTTGACGTATGGACCAACCTACCCTTCACCCCTTGTAAAGTCGTCTATATGCTGGAAGTGTCTTCGTTGAGGACGGCGTGGCATTTCCTCCTATCACACGTATCCTTCGAGACAAAAACCAAATTTCTCCGATAATTAGTCCGGCAGAAAAACCAACATGAACATAGCCCACTTTTCAACTTCATTCTCTTATATCTTACTTCACGTGCGTCGGAGAGCTGCGCATTTCATATCATTTGCATAACTCAGTGACGTGCGTCTACGGTAAAATTTGCATGAATTTCTGACCACTCCTTCTTGGTGTTGCATTTTCAATGTCGAGCAGTGTAGTTGACTTGCGAAAATTAGAAATGGACTAGCGTTTTTGACTTGATTCTCATTTTTAAAGACTAATATGAAAATAAATAAAAGAATTTCAATAATTTGTTGAGTGATAGAATTTTTTTGGGGGTATTTCTTGCTGAAAATAATTGTTCGCATTGAATTTAAAACATAAGTTATGCTTCAAAATCGTCTTTTTAACCTTCGGACAGCAAATGTAAGCAAATTTTTAAAATTACCCTTATATTTGATACAATTTCATATGTGTTGTAAACACATTTAGTTACGAGAAGGAATTTTTATTCTCTGTGAAAAACACTTGGATTTTTTCATGAAAATTGCCCCAGTTGCCCCTAACTTTTTTCTAGATTTTTGACATAACGATTTAAATCTTACCACATGATATGTAAAAGATTATTTTATTTGGAAAGATAAATATTTTATGCAGGTTTCATCACCCGGCGATCATATGTTCTCAATTACAGACTGTGAAAGAAAAAAAAGTTCTTACTTACATTTATTTACATAATTTAAATCTCACATAGAATCTTCTATTAAACGTATGATATAGTTAAAAACTGTTCACATTACATGAATGATTTTTCAAAATAAATCATGTTTTTTTCAGTGGAATTGTTTGTTACTGGTTTAGAAAATGTCAATGAGTATAATAGTTTTTGCGTGGATTGATTCGGATACTAATGATCTACACTTAGAGAAAGTAGCTAATCTGATCAAATGGATAAACAAAGGATTTAAACTTGGGGCGTAAAAGGACCCTTTTACACATAACTTTGAAAATAAATATTAGCTTAGTGAAAATAAATCCAAAAAC
The DNA here is from genome assembly GCA_038373865.1 of Uloborus plumipes. Lineage (NCBI taxonomy): Eukaryota > Metazoa > Arthropoda > Arachnida > Araneae > Uloboridae > Uloborus > Uloborus plumipes. The sequence goes on along the minus strand of JAXGGA010009159.1, from coordinate 38,866 downwards.
ACTCTAAGTGGAACAGAATTCAAAACTTATTACAATGTCAAATGTAAGAAAGTATTTAGAGAAAGTGAAAATTTATCAGACGTTTTGTGTCATGTATCTGTTCCGTACATTTACGAAATCCTATATTAGAAAGATAAAAAAAAAAAAAAAAAGTACATGTTTGCTGGCTGTTTCCCAAATTATTCTTAATGGCATTCATAGAATTCTGAGCTATCTTGCTTTAATGATTAGGAGAAAATAGGAATTTATTTCAGACAAATTTTTCCGTGACGAACAAGGAGAAAACCAGACTTTAATTTCGAGAGTAGGGCAAACTAATTTTCCTTTCATATTCTTATATTTTTCTTTCATTTCTTCTTAATTTAATTAGTTTTTTGAAAGAAAACTAATGATTCATCAGTTTGTTACTTTCTTTAAGTTAAACTTTGATTAACTTTTCACCATTTTTTTTTTTAAATTTCAGAGGAAGTGTTAAACATTTAGGTTCCTTTTCTTCTAGTTCTTTTGGATGAAATAAGACCTAAAACTAAATGCCTTTTGGCCAAGCCTACACTTTCTGAGAGTAACTCGGTACGTTTGCTTCGTAGCAAATGAAATTATGTGTCCTTTTACCCCTAGGACTAGGGGAGAAACGGAAAAATCCATTTATTTCCTCATGATATTTCGGTATGTATAGATAATCACATTATGTACAGGGTGACAAGAAACAACTTGGACACACATGCTACACTTTCTTCTATTAAACGTAAAAAGAAGTAGAAAGAAACGTAGAAAGTGTAAATGATTACAGTAGTACTTTAACCCTGCTACTGTGTTCGGGTCCTTTTCGACCCAAAACAGATTTCATTTGCTTATAAATTTTCGAGTAACGTTGGTATAACGTTGTAACTTCATGAATGTGTTCATTTTCATGTTATATTACACACATATTTTTTTTTGTTTTAATTGAAGCATAACCCTACTTGTCAAAAAAAAGTTTACTAATACTGTGTTCGGGTCCTTTTGGACCCATATGATTAAAAAGCATGTATCAGAGAAACAAAATCATTTTATGCTTGTTTATTTTATGCATAATTTATGAAACAATAAATAAAACATTTGTTCATTGTTTTTGTACGTTTTTTAAATATTTTTTAATGGTTATCTTCTGTTTTTCTTTCATTCATTTTTTTTCTTCTTTTTTTTCTTTCTGAATACCATTTCTTCCTTTCTATGAATTGAAATCAGTACCAGTGAAAATGTTTCAAGGTTAACTTTCATAGAACTACAAACTCTGCAATTATGCCTATCTGAGGGAAATTCCCTTTTACCCCCTCTCTCCGGCGCTTCCCCCGCGCATATTATTCTGTACATAAATCTGTACATCTCATACAAATGTTGTACTGTTCGTATTTCCATTTTTAACACTTCTTTTTAAGCTTAAAAATTTCTAGTAAATTTCTTAAAGTGACAGCTTACATAATTTTGTTAGTTTTCTTTATTACGAAAACTGGAATTGCTATAATATTTAAATTTTATTTATGTGTTTTCTCGGATTAAATATGTAAAATAAAATACAAAAATTGAGTGATTTATGTTTGGAAGTTTCTAATAAAATCAAATATAACAATTAAACTTGAAAAAATATAAAAAAAGCGGTGTTAGGGAATAAATTACATATGTTGGGTCCATTTGGACCCGAACACAGTATACGTATGTTCGGGACGAACACAGCAGCAGGGTTAATGCTAATAAAAATATTGCGAAAAAACTTCAAAATAAGGATGAATACAACATTTCGTCTAATATATTTAAACGTTTTCAAAGTGGCTACCTTTAACCTTAATGTAAGGAATGGGATAAAATATCAGTGAGTTGTGCGGCCCATAAACATTCTGTGACAGTTAAAGCTCTGCATTAAGGCTAAAGATAGCCACTTTCAACACGTTTAAATATATTAGACGAAATGTAATATTTATCTTTATTTAGTCGCAATATTTTTATTAGCATTAGAGCTATAATGTAGCATGTGTGTCTAAGTTATTTCTGCTTACCCTGTACAATCAGTTTAGAAGCTTAAGAAGGTCTGTATCCTTAAAATGAAATCATTAAAAAAAAAAGAATTTTGACATCTTAAATTCAAATTATATTTTTGGCAATGACGAATTGTGACAGGTGTGTGTGTGTGTGTGCTCCTTTGCCACCGTGGCCTGCATGTCGGCGAAGGAGCAGGGGCCGGCGGACATCCCGGCATGTGACTCAGTGGAAAGCCCTGTTGCAGAATTCGAGTCCAATTTGAAAAAACAGGACTGTAAGAAAGGCTGAGGTCCAAATCGAAAACAAATAGCAATTAGTCATTTCTCAAAAGAAGTATAAAAAAGTAAAATTATGCGTTGTAAAACACACATAAAAGTGCAATTTACATCAGAATTTAATCTAATAAGAAAAAAAAAAAAACTTAGTTATTTCCAAATACCCTAGAGCAGTGGCGTAACTAGTCGTTGGTTTCAGGGGGGGGGTTATATTCAGGGTCGTCACGAGGTTAAAAAACGGCGGGAGGGGGGGGGGGTAGAAATCCCTTTTTTCACACTTTATATGTCTTTATATATATACATATAGTACGAACTTGAAAGTGCGTACTTCCGAAATTCAAAAAACCGGACTGCGTTGTAAAGAGTAACAACCTCTGACACTAGAATTGTGCAGTAGTCTTAAGAAATATTACTGTAGAAAAATAAAAGGGGGATCCGGGCCCAGTTTTTTGCCCCCCGGAAATTTTCATAAATCGTACCTCTAAAAACTCCCTTCTAGACTATCTTGGTGATGTTAGAGGAGAGGTTGTTCGATCTCTTCCCCAATCAGTAAAATACGATTGCAGGCCATTTTCAATAATGTGAAAGAAAATGATAGGATCCAGGAATTCTTCCAAGCGATTTTTTTCGAAATTTAAGTTCCAAAAACGCAATTTAGATGAATTTCAATGATAATGGGGGGTTTAGAGGGCTACCCCTGGAAATTTTTAACATTTATTTCCTAAAAAAGAAAAAAAAAGACGATCCTTAATGGTTCTGGGAAGGGGCCCTGCAATGGGTGGCAATGAAGTCTAACACTATGATATTCACAGGAGAATCGTACTTTTTCTTTCTATGATTTTTTTCTCCTCATTTATGCATTTTTTGGACTAACATTTCGGGGGGGGGGGGGTTGTCCCCAAAACATCCCCCGTAATTACGCCACTGCCCTAGAGTTATTATGGTATACATGGAAAACCTAAGATTCCTTGGTTGGTGGGTGTGGGTGTGTGTTGGGGGTGTTAGGTATATTTGTTGTTTTTGGGTTTTTGGTGGGAATGGGTGGTTAGTGTTTTTGTGTTTGTTATTTTTGTTTTTTTGTTTGGGGGATTTGAGTGGATTTTTTTGGTTTGTTTTTTGGGAGGGGTTTATTTTTTAAGAGTGGGGAGGAGGTTGGTTGGTGAGTTTGTGGGGGGGGGATTGGGGGGTTTATGGGTGGGATTGTTGGGAATTGGGGTGTTTGGATTGGGAAGGGGTAAATGAAAAGGAAAGTGTGTGTGTGTGTTGTATTAAGGGAAAATAGTGGGTGGGGGGATAGGTAAGTTTTGAGTATATGGAAGTGAGGGGAAATGGTTTGAGATGATATAAGGGTAGGATAGTGTAGAATGATAGGTTTTTTTATTTTGGGGTATGTGAAATGGGGGGGATAGGTGAAATAGAGGGAGGATTATTTTTATTTGGTAATTATTGATTGATTGTAGTGTTGGTTAGGGGGGTATAAGTGTGTGAAAATTTTGGTGGATGGATTTGAGGAGGTTAAGGGGGGTAGGAGGAAGTGAGGGGAGGTTGTGGTGGGTTATGATTGTTGAGATATGGGTTTGAAGTGAGATGCAGAGAGTGTAATTAGTTTTAATATTGGGTTTTTATATATTTTGTTGTATGGGGGAGATTGGAGGGGTTTTGTGTTTGATTGTTTTAAATGGTTTGTTGGGGTATGGAGGGTTAGAGGTTAGGGGAGTTGGGTGAGAAAGAATGAGGGAGTGGGTGAGTTTGGAATATATAGGGTGGAATTTGAGATTTTTGGAATGATTGAATGGGGTGTTAATAGGTGGGAGGGTTTTTGTATATGTTAGGGGATTAATTTGTGGGGAGTTTTGGTGGGGGTAATGATTTGGGGATGAAATATGTGAAGGTGGTGGGTTGTTGTAGGGGAAGGTTTTTAGAGGAAGGGGTGATGTGGTGGGAGAGAGGTAGATATTTGTGGGGGGAAGGAGGGGATAATAGTAAGGAGGGTAGGAAGAGGGGGAATGGAGTGAGGAGGTTATTGGGATTTGGGATGGGGTGGTTTGTGTGGAAGATTGGGGGGGGGGGGGAGGTTGGTGGGGGGTTGTTTTGGATGGGTTAGAAAGGTGAGGGGGGGGTTTTGTGGTGGTAGGGTTGTGGGGTTATAGGGTGGGGGTGATGGGGTTTAGTTATGTGTTATTGTGTTTGGGATGGGGGGTGGTTGGGGGATTTATGGTTGGTAGTTTTTTAAGTTTGGTTTTTTTTTGGGTGGGGAGGGTTGTGTTGGTGTGTAGGGGGGTTTTTGAGTTGTTTGTTTTTGGAGGGATGGTGGGTGGGTTGGTTTGGGGGGGGGGGTGTTCGGGGGTTTTTTTAGGTGTTGTGTTGGGGTTATTTCCGTGAAATTTTTGGTTAGTATAATCCATTGAGGTGTGACTGTCATGATTTTCTGGCCGTTGCTAGTGCTTAGGAGTGGTATCTGCAGTTGAGCTCAAACTGATATAATATTCTTTAAAGTTTTGCTCCTCCATGTATTTGATTCAGACAAAACTTTTTCAGAATTTAAAAAAAAATATTTCCCGTTCTCAAATGACTGTATATAGGTATATATTGTATTTAGGTACAATACGTCACAAAGAGCCACCTGGTGGCAATAACTCAATTTTAAAAGTGCAGATACGACTTTTGTGTTTAGCACGGCAGTATAGTATTTATCAGGGACCAGCAGAATATGACGTTGGAAGCGGTATACATACCAAACGGATAACGTAAAACAGGGGGAAAAAAAAGTTTGTTCTCTCTCCAGCCAGCTTAAATATGTCCATAGCAGTTCTTAATTCTAAAAATGCCCTAGTGAAATAGGTTATTTGGTTTACTGATTCATTTATTTATCAAACTACTTACGTATTTCTTCATTTAAAATTTCTTTTGCATTCCTTTACTTATTAATTCACTTATTTTGTCGTTCATTCACTTATTTTCTCATTCATTCAATATTTTATTCACTTATTTCTTTTTCCTGATACAATAATTAATTAATTTGTTCATTTACTATTTCCGTATTGATTAATTATTTTTTTTATTTATGCAATCATTTGATAAAACACATTTTTAATAATCAAATAGAAAATATTTGAGAAGAAAAAAAATTTCATTTTTCACTTTGCCCCACGGTTTTTTAGTGTGAAAAATTTCCACTTATTTTTGTAATGAGAAAATAACTACCAAAAATGGACAGTTATGTTTCAACGCAAGTTGTATTGCAAAATATATTGTTCCTTCTTTATGCATGATAATTTTTAGAGAAAATTTCCAACTTGTTCATTTTGAAATAGGTAATTTTTCTCAACTATTTCACTTTGTTTTACGCCCACATTCCCCTATATTGTAGAAGCAATTGTATTTTCTGTCATTTTACTATAATACGTTCCGTGTATATACCCTTTCATAGGATTGGGGGATTCTGGAATGACAGGCATACTTATCTTTAAGTTTTATGAAAGAAGAAATTTATTAAACTTAATTCTCTATCTCTCTTTTAAAACTGAATTTGTACTTAAAAGCCTTTTTCTCGCTTTTAATACGCTCAGTTGTCAGGTAAGATACTTCCAAAAATAATTGAATTGCTGTTTCAAAAATGTTTTGTCAATAAAAGATATAGGTTATGTCTGAGTTAAAATTGATGAATTGATGTAATTATCAAATTTCAAAAAACACATTATAAATTTTTGTTTAAAATTTTCAAAATCAGCAACTTATAGATATAAATGTTTTTCACTCTTTACTCTAATCAAAATTACGACTTTTTCTAGGTTCTAATTTAGTTTGTTTAAAAACTTTGTTTTACATGTTTTTTCTTCATAATCCTACGAGAAGCGATATCCTTCATGGAACGACATGATAAAGTTCTCAATGAGTTTATTACTGCTGTAAGGACAGTAGCGTATCACCCAATAGGCGCATGAGGCGCGAGCCTGGGGCCTCCAGCAAAGCAGGGGGCCTCGGAACCGCAGAGTGTCAAATTCTTAAAATCAAAATATTTGGAGTTGAGAATTTGTTATATAAAATCACGAGTTTTAGTGGGAGGTGCTCAAAACTCAAATTAGCAATTAGCCAGGGATTTTAAAACAGTGTGAAGGCCCTGATTGTTGCCTATTAATCGGGCCCTGCAATTAAGTTATTATTATCTAACTAATAGAAAGGCAAAAGGCCCAAAATAATTTGGAGGCCCCCTGAAGATTTAAAGGCAAAATGCAGTGGCTGATTTACAGGTTTGGGCCCGTCAAAAGGCAGTTTGTTGCCCCTCGAGCCCCTATGGTCATGGGGGCCCTCACAGCTGCGAAATGATCAGGCCAATACCGGCAAAATTAATAAAGGTTCTCGTTTAAGGAAGTTTTTTCCAATTAGCAAATAGTTAGTTTGAAATTATTTTTCTTAAAATACACGTATTGTTTACATAGCTTTAATGCGTAAGAATTTAAAAATGAGGCAAAAAACTCAGACCTACTAATAGTGAGGTCCTAGGCCCACAATACTTTGGAGGCCTCCTGAAGATTCGACGAAAAAATGCAGTGGCTGATTTACAGATAAGGGGGCCCGTCAAATTGCATTTTTGGGCTCCATTGTATATCAGCACTATGTAAATCATTTATCATACTCATTTTTTTGCTTCCCCTTTGGGCCCATTAAGGTCATTGGGGACCCTCACAGTTGCAACAGGCCGACAGGGTCAATCCTATTCAAGCAAAATGCATAAAGACTCGTTTTAGGAAATTTTTAATAAACCTTTTTTTTTTCTTTAAAATACACGTATTTTTAGTATAGCTTCAATGCTATGTGTAAACCTTCAAAAAAAATTGAGACCCCTTAAAAAGGTGTGACAATAAGCCGAGCCCTAGTTGGGTTGCCTTGTAGGCTATTCATTGAGGGATCCGGATAGAAGATCTAAAGCCAAAAGGTCCAAAACTAAAAGGTTCACAAACAAAAGATCCACGTCCAAAAGGTTCGAGGGATAGAAAATCCGAGAGACAGAAGGTCCGCCAGACATAAGGTCCACATTTTTGGACAGCAATAGCATAAGGTCCAGTTTTCTCAGCGGGGTGGACGTGGGGTCCAGATTTTGAAGTTTACCTTTAGCCTCAAACTTATTTTGTTAAATATTCAAGTTATGCGCGGTAACAGCCACCATAATACATGTTTTTTAAGATAGAATGTGTCTGTCCCCCTTCCCCCACTCACGAAATGTAAAGGTTAAAAGCATGTAAAGTTTGTAAAAGGATGTATGTACGTAAGAGTATGTACGCATGTAATGTATGTTAAAAGCATGCAAGGTATGTAAAAGTATGTATGTTAAAAGTATGTAAAGGCATGAAATATGTTGCTTGTTTTGATAAAGTATTCTGGAGGAAAGAAACAAATTATTTTAAAACTTTAAACTTGAGACCTCTAGCGTGTTGAAAAATGAGACAATAAGCGTGAGAGATCTCTCTACAGCACCGGGATTTCTTTTGCGAGGCCTCGAGACGCGTAATCCAAGATGAGTCATGCAATGAAAAAGAAACATTCAGCTAAGACCCCCCAGCGAAAAAGAGCCACTCACTTTTTTCTTTCTTCAGTCGCCGTTGTCCTGTCCTGCGCCGTTATGCACTGACCAGCACCGCCGATGCTTATCAAAAACCTATGCTTGATTCTAAGACCTTAGGCAAAGGGCTTTATGGCCCTCATTTTTCAGACTCCCTCCTCTTGTCAAAAGCTTTCTTGACCTTGACACTGAGAGCTAGACGAAGAGAAAGTGGAGTGCTTTTATGAGCAATCTTTCGAGATTGTTTCAGAATAGCCAAACGCTTCCTTTTGTCGCTTCTCTTTTATGCCAGCAAATAAATAAAAAAAGAAGCGCCATGGACACCGTCATTTTGTTAAAATGTCTGGAAACTCAACAGTATTTTCGCTTTGAGCTTTTTTTGTGCTCCAACCTCCAACCCTGCATCAATGAAGATTCCTTCCACCAATTACGTGATTTCCGAAAGCGGCCTAGTATTTCCCAAGTCAAAACTTGTACCATTTGTTACGCATCACATTTTAGCTCAAGAACTGTCAAATTTTGAAGAATAGGCAAAATTCAAGCAAAGAAATCTCTCCGAAGTAAGTTTAATATTCTTAAAAATTATTCATTGACTGTGTTGTATGCAGGAAATTAAACATATTACAGTTTTAAAAACAAGAATTTGTAATAACTATAATTTTTGAATCAAACGCCAAAAATAAAAGATACAATGGGTTTATTCCATACAAAATCAACAAATTGATAAGGCTGCATATAGGGTTCTCTTTTAACCTCAGGCTGCTTGGTGCCCCCCTCCCCCCAACACATTATGTTCGAAAATTTAGCATAACTTTTTTTTTTTTTTAATACTTGTGAAAACGATCTATTTTCTGATAAAATGTATGTTTAAAGTTTTGCTAGAATAACTGAATAACTTCTTTCATTCCGAGCAGCATTTTGGCAGTATACTCCGCATTAATTGGAACAACAACAGCAGTTTTCAATTTAAATTCACCAGAAATTTATTATGGATTTCTCGAATATGAATTTTTTTGCAATTGTAAAATTATGCTTAAAATATTAAGTGTGTGCAAAAAAAAATATTAGGAATAAAATTGAAGCAAGTTTCTGTGAACCTAGAATAGAACTCCTTGACAAAATGTTGCAAGAAATTATTATTACAAATCATCAGCTTTCGAGATTCCATCCCCCTCCCATGTTCGTACGGAAGAGCATAGAACAGAGGTGAAAAATATGTGACTTCCGCGAATTTCGTGATTCCTTTGAAAAACCTATCCTTAGCATTATTATTGCGGCAATTTGAAAACGAATTTTATGAATAATTTCGTTTTCACATGAACTTATCTATTGTTAAAGAAGTATTTGACAAATAAAAACTATTTCGTTTCATTATCTATCGCTGTCATTTTAAAATACTAATTTTTGATATTTACTTGTAATAAAGCCTAGGATTTTACGAGATGCCACATGCCAGATATCGGGGCTCGGATCTCACCCTCTCCATTGACTAAATTACTTAAAAATATAAGGCAATTTTTTTTCTTTTTTTTTTTTACTGTGATTTTTTTTTTTTTTTTTTTGTCAGAGATGTTTTTCTTTTAAATCATCTTCCCTACCCCCAAAGCTTTTCGACTCCAAAAAAAAAAAAAAAATATATTTTCTGTATCGTTCATATTATTGAACTATTCCATTTGTTGTAGCATCAGGGGGGCCTCCGTAGCAGGTTGTGCCTGGGGCCTCAAAATCCCATGATCCGCCACTGTGTAAGGAATTCGTTCCATAATTTTTGATTGACCAAACAATGTTCATAAAGTCATGCTTTCATAATGTGTCTACTACAAATATTAAAGCCCAAGTTAAAAGAGAAAATAAAAGTGGGTCACACTCACGCGAAAAAAAGTACAAATCATGTCCAACATTCCAGTTTCTGAATCAATTTTTAACAATTAATACCAATTACATAAATATATATGTATACATTCTCCATTCTATTGTGTATGATCAAGAATTATTAGTTTACCAGTTTTTTTTATGAAGGGGAAGGGCTCAAAAAATTTTGTTTTGGAACGAGAAGGAATAAATCATAATGCAATAGTGTAAAAGTTAAACATGATATAGCTTTTCACTGTCAGTGCGTTACTTTAACACTGTTATTTCTCTAGAGCTTTATTTTCCTCTTTTTTAAGATTCATTTTATTATTGCATCAGATTTTCATTTATGTCTGAGAACAGAATAATGCTTATTTATTTACGAGTATGTAATATTGATTTGGCATGTACTAGAGAATATATACTTTATTTCCTGCTCGTAAACACCGCAGTTTGCACAAAAATCACTAGACAATAATTACTGCCGTCATAATTTAAAAACCCTGAATTGAAATTTTGATGCAATTCATTTTTATAGATTTTTTGTTGTTTGCTCAAAGATAAAGTTATCAAAGAATTAAAAAAAAATTGTGCCTGCGGGGTTCTACTTAGGTGCTAAATCATTTTAAAAATGTATAGTAGCATTTATGAAGGGTAAAAATTCAGGCCTTCTAGTTTTTCCCAAAATTTTTTTCCCTTGGACATTGGGCTTTCTTTCTTATGACGGCAGAACACCTTACACCTATCCTATAGCAGTAACTTTATTCATAGATTCAGAGCTTAGTTTGCATGGGGACTAAGGAGATCAGCTCCTGTATTTTCTTTTATGATGAATTTTTTAAATTTGGCAGCATTTCAGTCTATTTATGAATGATTTTGCAGATAATACGACTGCAAGAAGCTTTTTTTTTTATTTTAAATTGTTAGAAATTCGCTCTGTATAGAATAATAAAATACGAGGACAAGTTGCTAAGTCAGAAAAGCAATAAAAAGAAAAAAAAACTAAACTATAAATTTAGAGCATTTGTATGCATTGAATGATCTTTTTAGCATAAGCATTACTGAATGAAATACTTAATTTGAATTTAATCATTTTTTTAAGTAAGACTTAATAACTGAAATGAGAAAATAGAAATAGAGATACGGAAGCCCGGTAATATCAAAATGTAAAATGCGAAAGGCATGTACTGCCATCTAGTGTAAACTAAATTTACTACATAACGAGTTTGAAAATATGTCACTAGATGGCACCATTATCGCATGAAAATTTCTCCGATGTCTTGTGCCTGTAAAAACAGTCAGGTATATAAGTTTTTAGGTATGAATTTCCTCCAATCTTTTTCAGTTTCTTATTATAAAACGATTGAAATGGAAAAGTTTAAATTTCTGTAGATAGAACTGCTCGAATCATCTTTTTTGAAAGTTAAAAGCAAAATATATTGCATTTTGTAATATTATTTTGTACACAAATAGTAATATTATTTTGATTCATAAAAACAATTACAAGGAATTTTACCAGTTCCTAAAAGGAAATACTTATTTTATGTTTTTCATAGAAACTATGAATTCAATTTCATGATATTTATTATTTAATTATGTTCAACCATTTTGGAGAATCCTTTTTCTAATAAAAATATCTCGTTTCAAGTACGGGCTATTTCTGAAATGGAAAATGATTCAGTTAAGAACGGAAGTTATCTTACACTTAGCATTTCTTTCTGGCGCAGTGAATTTATGAGAAACATTTAGAAATTGAATGCAGCATAGGAGTATTACGAAAAAGTTACCGTCCTTTAGCCAGGGAACTAAAAAATACAATATTACATTTTTTTTCTTTTAAAATTTTCTAATGCAGCTTCTCATTAGATGTATGTAACTTTTCATGCTCGTTTTTTATCATTCGGCCAAAGCCGGAGTTTCATTCGGTAAATTGAGAATTTTCCCCTCCTAAAAATTTCAGTTGCTGATCCTGAAGGCTTCTAGTTATAATTTGCAGATTGTTGGGGTTTGATTCGAGTTATTATAAACTATTGTAATTCATATCTTACAAAACAAAAAATCAAGAAAGACAGGATAGCTTAATTTATATTATCATACAAAGACATTTTGTATCAAAAATAAGATTTATTTTTCATTAGTTTCGTCATACGTTATTGTACTTAAATTACATTATTCAGCTCTCTATTTCACTCCCCTCTCCCATTTTTTTGGAGAATACAATCAGTCAGAGCAACTTGGATACCCAATTTTTCGATTTTGAATTGCCACACTCATACTTTAATCGTGTTGAAAACTTTTAAAGTATTGCATATTTATCTAAAATTAAGATATAATAGTTAAAACTATTATAAGTATTTTAAATATTAAAGTTATCTCCTACCCGGTAGCAGAAACGGCACGAAGCAGCGGCATACGTCACAGGCTCTTGAGAAAGCCCGCAGACTATTCTTCAGTTGAAGGCGAAATAAACTTAAATTTTTTAAAGAAAAAATAATCTTAATTTTCCGCCAACAATTATTTGTGCCATATTTTCTTGGATATAATTCACAGGTAGCATTTACTACTACTTTTAAAGTTTATGATCTTATGTTTTAAGCATTTCAAGGTGCTCATTTAGATTTTGCGGTTAATGTAATGTCGGTTGTGACTCGTAAATTGTTTTTGTGATTTTCAATTTGCGTTGTAGATTTGCTGAAAGAAATTCTGCTGCCAGGAATTCTCTATTTAGAATAACTTAAAATCACATGAGAAGTCTGATTAATTTTTTAAAAGAAAAACTGCAATTTTAAGCCAGGAAGATGAACATTTTATGTTTTTATAAACTTTTCAATTTTACTTCATAGTATTACAAGATTTTTGCGATTTATTATATTTCATATACTATTACAATTTAACGAAATTTAAACAACTTCAAATCATAGTTGAAGAGCAGCTCAAAAATAATAGTTTCAGAATTACTAGACCGTGTATTGACAGTTTATTTTGATAGTTTATTTTATAAAATAAATAGTAGAAAATTAATGTTTATAGCTCTGTCTGAAAATAGACTAATACTAAAAATTACGAAATGGTGTAAACTTCATTCACACTGTTCAAAGTTGCCCTAAATGAATGTAATGTTATCACAGAATCTTCAAGTATTCCAGGGTGCCTAATACGTTACTAAGACTATTGCCACATATTACAAAACCATTAAATCAGGCTTACCTTTTTCCTCAAAACATCAAATAGAATGCCGCTATATTCCATTACAAAGTAGAATTGAATATTCATATGAAGATTTGAAACTAAGATGCGACTTGTCAGCATCGCGACTACGTCTTAACTACAGGGCTGCCCTCCAGGCACAAAAATACTTGGAACTTCCGCACAGTTGTGCAATCAAGGGGGAGAGGGGGTCATATCCTCTCCCCCAATCAAGCAAAAAAATTAAAGATGTATTAACACATATGCAAGGGTCTAAAATTGCACTTTTCAGCCTTTAATTTCGAAAATTTTAGGATGGCCCCCCTTCCCCCATGAGAAATTTCTTGCTACGCCACTGCCCTCTTATTATATATTTATTTCTAAAATTAAACATTTTTATCGATATGAAGCTCTTTCTCGCTACAGACTTCTCGACTTTTGTCGAATAGTCTCATACACCGAGACGGCACAGATCACATTATATTTTTAAAGCTTCATCATGCTAATTAAAACGTTCACTAAAGTATAGCCATGTAACATCACAGTAATGACGTTGAATAAAGTGTTTTCATATAATATTAATTAAATAAATACAGGCGTTTTGTTTCGGTAAGAGAGTATATAGACACCATACGTATCGCATGGGGTCGTTAAACCACCTATTATTACATGATAATAGAAACTCATCATGTAGCGCTATGACTTAAGGAATTTCATCACGGCAACGTAATAAGTTGAAGAAAAAAAGAAAGTGTGTGTGTGTGTGTGTTTAATGTAATGTTAAATAGAAAGGTTAAGTAAAAGCAGAGATATTACGAGGGTTATTTTCAAGGCGTGAAAATACTCCTTGCCATTCTTTAGAGGATAGGAGTGAAATTCAATTCGGAAGAGTGAAACATACGTAACTCATAATAGTGATCAAATTCTTTGAGAAAATATCTTTCTAAAAATGAGATCGAAGATAGCTGGGAAAGAAGAAATGTGTCCTATTTTGATTTTCAACATGAAGAATATATGAAATTTTGAATTTTAAAATATGTAAGAACATCCCAATGTAACTTTTTAAAAAATCCAATTGCTTCCCTAGCCTTTTCTACAATGGTAAATTTTTATTCAAACTACAAAGCGTGAAAATACTCTTGATGAAATTCTTGAGGCGTACATTTTCAATGGGTGAATTGCACTTATGGGGTCGTTGAAAAATGTCTAAATTGAAGTATACCATAAGAACGTAAGTAGGGAATTGTCTTGTGACAAGAGAAGATTCGAGTTTTGTCATATCACATTATAACGGAAGATAAAATTTGTTATCTTAATGTGGGGAAGGGTAGGGGGTTTGAGGAATCAGATGCTATCACGTTGCATAAAATTTTGAAGAGTTTTATTGAAATTAACCCTACACTGCATGATTTTTTATTTTTCGTAGAAAAAAATATATGTGTTTGTCAATGTAATAAGAAAATATGGAAAAATATTTAAAAAAATTTAACTCTAAATTTTCACCCCTTTCAAATTAAAAATAGTTTTGTTGCCAAATGGCTACACCATGCATTCAACAGATAAAAATGATTATAAATGATAGCATTGAAATTAGTTCTTTTTTGTAAAAAAATAGAGGAATTGAACATTTGGTGCACTGTACTCTTGTAATCCTTTACATTTTGACATTTTACATTATTTTTTATATGTACTTGTACTTTCCGATGATCAATTCTGTCAAATCTGGTGTCTTTTGGAGGCTCTCTTACGTAAGCTTTCTTTCTTTTCTCCTTTTTTTTTTTTGGTTTATAACTAGTTCCTCTGTAGCTAATGGTCTCTTTTTAATACGCTTTTATTAATTTCACATGTGGGTTTGTATGTATGTATGTATGTATGTAACTCTGAATAAAAGATAAAATTTACGTTCTTTGCAAATATAAAAGTAATATATTTAATATAATTTTTAATACTAAAGGCTAAACTGTATTGCATATTGATGTATTATAAGTACATGTAAACTTAAGTGCGGATATTCAGTAGTTTTGAAAATCAGAGGGAAACCCGTGATGATCACAGCGCATTCCAATGTAAAAGCGTATTTTTTAGTTTTTTTTCAAAACTATATTTTAAGATTATTAATGACTTTACTTGTCCGTGTAAGCACAACGTTTGTGCTAACTGAAATCTAAAATGAACACGTTTTAAAGACTTTTCCCTATTGATTTTTTATTTGTTCACTCTGTTGAACATCAACTAAGCATTGATAATTGCGAGGTCTTATAAACAGTGGAACAGCCGAAGGTACCACTTTTGGGTCCGCATGATTATATTATACCTTCCAAAAAGAGAAAGAAGCTAGCGCGAAACATAAACAAAGCACATACTTCATGAACTATAGAGATGAATCGAAGTGTTCTCTGAATGCATAAAATTGCATAATGTTGCCAAATGGCTACAGACGTGTATTATGTCCTAGATTTTTTCCAAATAATTATTTTGATGTAAAACGCATCTTAAACGAAAGATAAATGTTTATTTTATTCATGTTATTTTTTTAAAAGACAAAGAAAAATATTTCATTCTAAAAAATAATTTCAAAACATGGTAGTTTGAGTGATTTTAAAAGCTATCCATATGGATTCATTTAAGAGCATGTAACAGACCAGTGCTGCCATGTATGGAGGATAAATGGTGATAATTGCTTTAAATATACCCAATACTTGCTTTTTATGCATTGAGTTGCCTTATGACTACATCCTGCTATTCATAAGGAGGACAAATTGTCCATGCAGCCAATTGGCAACACCATGCAGTGTAGGGTTAAATCGTAAAACTGCACACAAAATCAATGCAGTTAAGTTCATTTTCAGATATTTTCTGTTTTTCGTCTATCTCAATCGACAATAAAAACACTTTTCTTTAGTTATTGTAGGCTTTTCTTGTTGATTCTTCTTTCGTAGATCAGACAGATCTTTGTGAGTGAAAATTTATGCATTAAAAATATATGGGTCATTTTCACCATATGCTTACATTTCAGAATTATTAAGTAATTTTTTAACTTGCTATTTTCTTTTAGAATCACTAACAGATGTTTTGTCACATATTTTAGATGTGCGAACAAGTAATTGGTTCTACACTTTGATGCCTAATTAAGTATTCAAATGCTGTTGTAAAACTTTAAGTTGCAAGGAAAATTGTCGTCCATTACCATACAAAATCAATATGAAATCTTACTTTTACACTATATCATAGCGCCTAGAACCAACTTCATTTGAAATTATTTGCCTCCCAGAAGCTTAAAACGATGTTTGTGATTATTAAAATATTGATAAAAAACTGTATGGTAACAGACTTGACATTTGGTAACGGATTTGACCAGTAACGGACTTGATATTTCAATCAAAATGTCAAATTATGGCTAGGTTGTCGAATTTAAAAATTGAACAACAATATGCATTTTCTTAGAGTTGTATAATAAACAATATTTCGGGGTAAAAATTGAGAAAAAGTAAAAATTAATACTAAAATCTTTGGTAACAGACTTGACAAAAAATAAGAATATGCACCTGGAAGAAATCTTGTGCGAAGCGCCACAGCAATACTTCTCGACTCAGGAAAATAAACTGATACGAAATAGTTACGTCACTTGTTTGTTAAGTTAACTGAATACGTGTTACTATCTTTTGACTGCAATAAATACTTTTTTAGCTAAATAATCTTAGGGTAACTAACTTGACAAGAACTGCCGGACAAAATATATTCATACATTTCTTAATGAAAAAAAAATACTATTGTCAATATTTATTAGGAATATCATGTATTAATAGTCAATATATAAAAATAGTTTGTTGTATATACCTTTTTATACAATTAAATATGTAGAAAAAAATAGTTGAACTTGCGAAAATTGAAAATAGACAAGAGTTTTTACCTTGATTCTCATTTTTTAAAGACTTATATAAAAATAAATAAATAAATTTCAATAATTTTTTGAGTGATAGAATTTTTTTTGGGGGTATTTCTTGCAGAAAATAATTGTTCGCATTGAATTTAAAATATAAGTTATGCTTCAAAATCGTGTTTTAAACCTCCGGACAGTAAATCTAAGCAAATTTTGAAAATGACCCATACGTTCCTTTATATTATCCGTCAAAAACAATTAATCCCTTAATTTTTATTTCCTGGAGTGAAGTATATTGGCCTCATGGCTTCTGAGCTCTCTGACTCAAACAGCAAATGGTCGCATTCAGATTTTACTGAACTGAAAGTTTTGCATTTTTGCAAAAAATCTTTTTGTACTTTTTAGTAAAACATACTTGAATTTAACTTTTCGTTGAAAGCATACATGACACGTTACTGTTTGCATTGCTGCTAAAACCGTCACATTTATGTTCCGTATACTCGATGGATTTAAGATATTTGTATACTGCTTTTTTTAAATTTTCTTTATCCTCTTGATTGTAGTTACATAATGTGTTCTCTTATATGTATTATTTTTCCACAAGAGCTTGATACTTCATGAAAGACATTTTCGTAAAAAAATATTAAAAAGGAATACTAGAAAAATAGATTATAATTTTCGAACATAAACTGAGAAAGACTATTTATCTTTGAAAAGAAGAAAAGGAGGAAAGATAATGTGTTTGCGTAATGATATCTTTTCTTGATTGGAAATGTGGTTTGAGTCTGCTGTATTATCAGCCAAACTTTTTGTATTTTTTCTTACTATACATAATTATTTTTAGAACAAAGCATCGTAGGTAATTCTTGTAGTTGCTCTAAGGCCTCAGGGAGAGTCTTCTTCAATGCGTAGGCAAGACTAAA
This sequence comes from Uloborus plumipes, assembly GCA_038373865.1. Taxonomy (NCBI): domain Eukaryota; kingdom Metazoa; phylum Arthropoda; class Arachnida; order Araneae; family Uloboridae; genus Uloborus; species Uloborus plumipes. The sequence goes on along the minus strand of JAXGGA010009159.1, from coordinate 21,175 downwards.
TGTAAAATTAACTATTTCTCAACATAAGTCGTCTAGTTTCATTTAAACGAAAATAACTGATTTTTCAGAAATTTTGTTTCGTTTGTCGAATTAAGCGAGAATTATTTGAATTTCTTCGTATCGTTTTTCAAATCGTTAGTTAAATTGAAGGTGTATCAAAGGTTGAGGTTCCAATTCTTTATTTTGTAGTTTTCTTCTGAAATGAAGATAAAGGGAAGGAGGAGGCGGGGGGGGGGGAGGGCAGGTAGTATTTGCAGTACAAGAGAAAATGAAATACCGACAGAAATATAGTTCTAATCTTTTGTAAAATTTTTTTTTTGAAGAATGTATGTCAAATAAAATAGATAAATTCAAATCGTAAAAATGATTCAAAACCTTAACCATTGCTCAAACAGAAATTTTTTTTCCCGCAGCACACTTATTACTGCAGAAAATTCAGAATGGATATATTTCTTTTTTCTCAATTTTAAAAGCAATAAATGTTTTTATCAATTGAAGGACTTGGGAGATGAAGGGGTTATGTGACAAAACAGAAATTGCGAGCAATTAAAACTCAAAGTTTTATTGTTGCGGTTGTTGGAGCTTTTTTGTGTTTTGGTTTTGTCGTTAGTGTGCTTATGAAATTGGTCTAATGACATCTACTTTTTGATGTACCAAGTTTTATTTGCTTACTTGTATCCATTGTTTACCGTTGTCCAGAGTGTTCATTTTTTAAAATGTAACATAGCCCCTTCATCCTCCAAGCCCTTTAATTAAAGCATCATCTTTGGTGAAACAGTTTTATTTCATTTAATTCATTTAATGTGCATCACAAAAACTTCATGGGAGAACTTTCTGTTCCTGAAACGTTTTTTTTTTCAAAAAAAAAAAAAAAAAACATAAAACCTTAACAAATCTTTACCATAACTTTTTACTATGTTTGAACTTTAACTGTCTCTTGAAATGTGAGCGCTTTTAGCATCCATATAATATTCAATAAGTATTAAAAAACACGTTAGTCTGGAGTGTTCTACTTCAAGTCGAAGTAATTTTTTTTTTTGAATATTCAGCATGAAATTACGTCCTTTTAACGAAACGTTTACTACAGCTTTCAAAGGAACAAACATAAATAAACGATTCAACTTATTATAAACATCTTAGGACTGACCTACAAACTGAAAAATATTTCATACAAGAGTAAGAAAATCAATTTTTTATTTGAATATTCACACACAGGTGTCCCGTTATTGCAAACGTAATAACTTTATTTCTTGGAGCTTATGACTTGGAATTTATGAAATAGTCGATAAATTGTTACTATATGTTTCTGTTAAGCACTGAAGTTACTTTGTAAATTGTCACTTGTATGGCCGAAAAAAATTTCCTTCTATTCTTGATGATGGGTAGTGCACAAAACATGTCATAGGCGGAACAAATTGCGCATAAAATTTAAAAATTAGTAGTACAATTTTTTGATCTGCCTCAACTAATTAATTTAGCACGAAAATGGTGCCCCATGGAGGCTCTTAATTCATTCCAGTAAAACATTTTAGGCATGCGGTATAATATTAACTCTGTCAAATGCGTAGAAATTATGACAATTTTCTCTTTTTTTATAGCTTTTGTAATATTTTTTTTTTTCTAAATATAGAAACACTGCTTTCACTTGATTCATCTGAAATTACAGTCGAGCCTGCTTAATGGAATAGATATTTTGCCATGAAAAAATATTCTAATAAGCCGGATATTCTATTATCCGGGACATAAATAATGAATTACAATGGTCTGGTACATTGAAAATGTATTACATTAAGCGGGATATTCCTTTAACCGATATTCTAACAAGCGGGCTCGACTTTATTATATATTTTGTCAATTATCATGTATTTTTTAGATGCTTGGTTGTATTGCAGCGCAGCACTAAAGTGTAATACAATTTTTAAGAATGGATAACAAATGAATTAACATTCATAAAGCATAATACATTACTGGTTGCACAATGATTTGGAGTTGAAATTAAAAGCTGTTCAATTCATTTCTGAACTGAAAAAATGCTGATAATACTCATATGAGTATAATTTAAGTACTTAAGTTTACTCATTAAATAACAACGTAGCAAAGCTTTGATTTGCGTGACCTTTAGTAGATTAAATTAATGAAACTGAACAGCCTCCCGAAACAGAATGAACTGATTGATGACTATACGAGTCAAAACTGAAATTTACAGAATAAGGTTCTTTCATCTGAAGATTTAGTGAGAGGAGATATATGATGATAATATAAGTAGAGGGAATGTGGGGCAAAGTGAAATTACAGGGCAAATTGAAATGGTAAATATTTTTACAGTTTGTATCGCTATCTATTTCGCAATACTTTTAATAAGTTGTCAAACATCTAGTTGAATTCAGTCAAAAAATAAATAGTTCTAAGGATCAACGAAATAATATTAGAAAGTTCACTTTCAAAATTTGATGCACAAATTGTAATACTTTGTGCTTAATCAAAATTTTTTTTTGTTATTATAAAATCATAAAGTTCTTGTAATTATCTTTTGAAATATTAATTGAGATCTACTAATGTCTAGGGCGGTACTTTAATTTTACGATTTTAAATTTTCAAAGCAATTTGCCAAATTCCAGCGTATTAAATCACTTACGTATTTCTTCATTTATTAATTCATTTATATATCTTTACTTATTAATTCACTTTTTTTTTCATTCATTCTCTATTTTATTTATTAATTTTTTTCTCATAAAGTAATTAATGATTTAATAAATTTATTTATGCGTTTATTGTTCCAGTATTAATTCGTTTATTTGTTGATTTATATATTTATTTGACAAAAAATATGTTCAATAATCAAGCAGAAAATATTTCATTACAAAAAATAGTTCATTTTTTCAGTTTGCTTCATGTTTTTTGTTTTTTGTTTTTGAGGTGAATTTTTTTTTTAAATCTTTTAATTTAAAAAATGACTGCTAAAAATGAAAAATAGCATTTCTATGCAAGCTGTAAAGCACAATAAATTGTTCCTTCTTGATATGCAATAACTTTCAGAACAAATTTTTTATTTGTTCATTATGAAATAATTAAGTCAACTTAACACTTGTTCCATATTGCCCCACTACTTACATATGAGGAGTTTAGTACCAAAACCAGATCAATCCATTAAAAAAAAAAAAAAAAAAGAAAGAAAAAAAGAAAAAAAAAAAAAAACACGGGAGACGAAAAGTATTTCACCCTCTACCCAATGAATTTCTCAAAAACATTTTTTTATTCTTTTGAATAACACTTGATGTACGTAAGAATGAAGGCTTTCACGGCCGGAGTAAATACTAGTTAAGGATTCCGGGCTGTTGTGCCGTGGTCTAAATGGCTTTAATCCATACGTTTCGATCGCAACTGCGGCGGTCATCTTCAGTGATTCATCATCAACGACACCCACTGAAGATGACCGCCGCAGTTGCGATCGAAACGTATGGATTAAAGCCATTTAGACCACGGCACAACAGCCCGGAATCCTTAACTAGTACTTGATGTACGACTTTACTTTTCTTTTCCTTTTTAAATTAGTAGTATTGTTAAGTTATTTGCAAAAAAGAAAAAAGAAAGAAAAAGAAAAAGCTTGATTGGTTTCAATGCAAATCAGACTTCATCTTAACCGATACTTACACCTTATTGAAATTTCATAATTTAGAGGAAAATTTTCAAAATTGAAGAATACACTACAGTGCTTATACCTACGCGCTTATATAAATCGCGTTTGTTCCAAACAGTTTTGATTCAATAAAGCGAGTGATTCAATTAAGCTGCCAATTAAATAAAGCTGGTTATTAGTCTGTTTTTGGCGATTTGATTTATTAAAGCGGATGATTCACAACCGGCGTTCGCTATTAATTTAGTCTTTGAAACCAACCAGTAAACACAGTATTATAAATGATTTGTGCATATAGCAGCATTTGAGGATAACTTAAAAATGTATTGCGTAAAACCTTGACTTTCTACCAACAGTGCTGTTTTGAAGTGGTGCCATTTCTTTTTCCGAGGTGCAAATCGAGTATGCAATTAAATTTCCAAATATTTTACCAAAAAAAAAAGGAAAGAAATAAAAAAAAAAGAAAAGAAAGGAAGAAGCTACGGAAGAGCGGTTATTTTTAGAAATGAAATGTGCTGCATTAAAATATTATTTGATTTTTGTTTCTCATGTTATTCGTTTATGTGCTGAAAATAAAAAGAAAAAAAAAAACAAATATGAAATCAGTATTCAATGGATATTTTCTGCAGCACGTGATATTTTTGATTTACCGCAATTCTAAAATATTGTTTGTATAAGTTGTAAGCTATCATACATATGGTGTGCAAATATGAAATACTAATGTAGTAAAGATATGAAATGCATTGTGTTTCATTTGTACAAGAGTATTAGTATATGTGCTTGCAAAAATTGTGCAATGGCTATCAGCTAAGATAATATTTATACAGTTTGAAGAACATCTTTTGTCAATTTCAAACAGCCCAAAGAAGATTATGAAAAGATTTAGTACGAAAAGCAAAAGTAATGTAAAATCAAATGCTAAATGAACAAATTTCTTATTCAAAAATGAAACCAGAAGAAACAAAGATTTCAATGCCTTAGTAACAGCGTAAAACGTCTTTCTTGAAGAAAAAAGTAAATACAGTATTGTTTAAGAATTAATTTTTAAAAAGCTTTTGATTGTCTCTGAATTAATGATTTCTCTTTAAAATAGCAGTTACTCATTAATTAAAATAATAACTAAGAATTCGTATTTTTGCAGGAAAAATCAGTGCAACATCGTTACAGGTAGAAAATGTTTTGTTTGGGGCGATTAAGCAACTTTGATGTCGCTTACTTAACGACTGATCGTGACCATGAAAGATTTATTTTTAATATTAATTATTTTTTACTTTTTGCTCATTTGTCGGGTGTATGAGACCATCTGCAAATGCTTGATAAATGTGTTTCCAATTAATAAAACTAGTTCTACGTCGTTGTATTTGCATTCTAAGTTATTTCTTCATACCGATATTTAAGATACATTTTTTTTAAGGCTGGACAAAGTCTACGGGTACCTGATAGTTGCCACCTCCAATTTCCCTGAAATTTTCAGAATTTATTAGTAGTATTGCCACAAGAAAAAGTGAAGGTTCTTTCCTCTCAAATTTATCTTGTTGACCTTTGAGTAGAGGTCAAAGTTTTAGGTCGTGAAAATATGATCGTTTTGCTCCAAAAGAAATGAATGACCCATGCCAATTTTTCTAAATATGGATAAATACTACTTAATTCTAGGTACATGCTAGCATAAATAATTTGGCAGCTCACTCTTGGCTTTGGGGGCAAAGGTCCACTGAAAATGCTATTTTCGTTACTTTTTTGCCTTGTTTATGTCCGGATAGCTGCTAAAGCCGGGAGTGACCCTCGGAAACAAGCATAGGATGAATTACTCACCATAGTATAGTACTCAGAAAAACGAAAAATAACATGATTTCCTCTTTGCTTTAGTAGTTAACGGTCTCAAAGTTGATGATTTTCAAGAAAAGTCAAGTTTCGAGTTTAATAACTCCTTTAGCCACTTTTATAAAAGTTTGAGAAACAGCTATAATGCCGTGCTAAGCACAAAAGTCGCATCTGCACTTTTTGACTAAATTGAGTGATTGTCATCAGGGGTTTTTTATGGTGTATTTTTTATCTAAATTTAAAGTTTATGGTCATTTGAAAACGGGAAATATTTGTTAAAAAAATCTGAAAAAGTATCATCTGAATCAAATGCATGAATGCCCAAAGCTTTAAAGAGTAATATCTCAGTTAGAGCTTGATTACAGATACCACTTTTGCGCTTAGCACGGCAGTATAGTTAAAGTCCGTGTTGTGTAGTTTAAGACCCAGATTAGAAACTCCCATGGCATCTAATTAATTTTTTTAACTACACGGTCTCAAAGTTGACAATTTGAAGCAAAACATCAGTAAATTATAGATCAATTATTCTGCACTCCATGAGTCGGTAGCTTTGTACGAAAGCTGTAATTATACTCTATGTGTCATATTGGGTCAGAAACACTAAATTTTCAACTTCCAAGATACAAATTTAGAGGATCTAGGATAACTCAAAAAATGAGCTCGAAAAGGGCGGATCAACCTTTGTGAAACAAATCACCATGTTTAGACTATTAATTTTGATTGTTAGTCTAAACATGGCTTAATGAACGCTAACATTTCTAATTGATATTAAAAATACTTTTAAATATCTAATTGATGTCAAAATACATTTATTTCAGTAGACGATTTTGACACCGTCAATAGTTCCGAAGAAATAACTACTGAGAGATCAATTTCAGCATTTATTGTCACAATTTTTCCTTTATAATTTTTAAGATTAATAATTTACCAATAAGTATAATAGTAATTGAAAGGTTTGGAGGATGAAGGCTGAAGGAGCTATGTTACATTTTTTGAAAATACGCTCTGAACCATGGTAAGCAATGGATACATGGAAGCAAATAAAACTTGGCACACCAAAGTAGATGCCGTTCGACCAACTTCATGTGCTCACTTAACGACAGAACCAGAAAACAAAAAAGCTCCAACAACTGCAACAATAAAACTTTGAACTTTTGAACTTTAACTACTCGCAATTCCGGTTTTGTCGCATAACCCCTTCATTTCCCAGCTTAACTTTTGAATCTTATAGTTATGAGTTTTTGAACGAAAAATTTGAACTTCGTTTTTTTTTCAGCGGGGATGAGAATTTGTTTGAAATTTATTTAACTTTATTGCTTGGTATTTTTTATCAAATAGTTTTAAGTCATTGAACAGAACATATTCCAGTCGAAGGTATTGTAGAAACACATCTGGCAAAACTTTCACAATTAACAGTGACACAGTAATTAAGAAAACTTGATTTGTAAATTTCTAATATTTTGAAGATACCCGAAGAAAATGAAACGATGCTGAGATAATTTTGCTGTAAAAATATTACTGGTAACTTATCCTTCGTTAAAAATATGGATTTTTATAGTTCATATGCATATTTTATATTCAAATAGCATATAATTGTACAAAACGATCTAAGCAGTTTCGTAAGTAGAATGGTTTTATCTACTTTCAGAAATAGCAAGCGGGTCATTTTCACCATATGCTTACATTTCAAAATTTTTAAGTAATTTTTTTAACTTGCTATTTTCTTTTAGAAATACTAACAGATGTTTAGTCACATATTGTAGGTCTGTAAAAAAGTAACTATTTGTACACTTTGATGAATAATTAAGTATTCAAATGCTGTTGTAAAACTGTAAGTTGCAAGGAAAATTGTCGTCCATTACCATACAAAATCAATATGAAATCTCACTTTTAAACTATATCATAGAGCCTAGAACCAACTTCATTTGAAATTATTTGCGCCCTGAAGCTTAAAATGACGTTTGTGATGATTGAAATATTGATCAAAAACTCTATGGTAACGAATTTGACATTTGGTAACGGATTTGACCAGTAACGGACTTGACATTTCAACCAAAATGTCAAATTATGGCTAGGTTGTCGAATTTAAAAATTGAACTACAATATGCATTTTCTTAGAGTTGTATAAAGAACAATATTTAGGGGTAAAAGTTTAGAAAAAGTAAAAATTAATACTAAAATCTTTGGTAACGGACTTGACAAAGAATAAAAATACGCACCTGGAAAAAAATTTGCGCGAAACGACACAGCAATACTTCTCGACTCAGGAAAACAAAATGGTACAAAATAGTTACGTCACTAATCTGTAAAGTTAACTGAATACGTGTTATCATCTTTTGACTTCAATAAATACCTTTTTTAGCTAAAATAATCTTAGGGTAACGGACTTGACAAGAACTTCCGGACAAAATATATTCATACATTTCTTATTGAAATAAAATTACTATTGTCAAAATTTATCATGAATACCATATACTAATAGTCAATATATAAAAATAATGTATCGCATTTACTTTTTTTGACCATTAAGTATAGGAAAAAGATAGTTGAACTTGCGAAAATTGGAAATGGACAAGCGTTTTTGCCTTGATTCTCATTTTTAAAGACTTATATAAAAATAAATAAATAAATTTCAATAATTTGTTGAGTGATAGAATTTTTTGGGGGGTATTTCTTGCAGAAAATAATTATTCGCATTGAATTTAAAATATAAGTTATGCTTCAAAATCGTCCTTTTAACCTCCGGACAGCAAATGTAAGCAAATTTTGAAAATGACCCAAGCTTATTTATGAGGATTTTTTAATTGCAAGTACTATTTCATCATTCACTGTAATTCCTTACCCGCTAGGTCTATCTATGATTCAAATCACGAAGATTTTATAAATTTGACAACGTTTTCACAAATCGACTTTTACTCGAAGCATTTTGGTTGAAGCAATTTGCCGAAAACGACGAAATTTCGATAATCTACTTAGTAGCTAAATCATGATCCTACGGTGTCTTGTATACAACAATACCAATCAACTACGCTCTCAGAAATAGGTGCTAAAATGCAGGATTGTTCATGATTCCCTCCAGGTCTTTTGAAGCGTATAAGGGTCATTTTCAAAATTTGCTTACATTTGCTGTCCGGAGGTTAAAAGGACGATTTTGAAGCATAACTTATATTTTAAATTCAATGCGAATAATTATTTTCTGCAAGAAATACCCCCCAAAAAATTCTATCACTCAACAAATTATTGAAATTTATTTATTTATTTTTATATAAGTCTTTAAAAATGAGAATCAAGGCAAAAACGCTTGTCCATTTCCAATTTTCGCAAGTTCAACTATCTTTTTCCTATACTTAATGGTCAAAAAAAGTAAATGCGATACATTATTTTTATATATTGACTATTAGTATATGGTATTCATGATAAATTTTGACAATAGTAATTTTATTTCGATAAGAAATGTATGAATATATTTTGTCCGGAAGTTCTTGTCAAGTCCGTTACCCTAAGATTATTTTAGCTAAAAAAGGTATTTATTGAAGTCAAAAGATGATAACACGTATTCAGTTAACTTAACAGATTAGTGACGTAACTATTTTGTACCATTTTGTTTCCCTGAGTCGAGAAGTATTGCTGCGGCGTTTCGCACAAAATTTTTTCCAGGTGCGTATTTTTATTCTTTGTCAAGTCCGTTACCAAAGATTTTAGTATTAATTTTTACTTTTTCTAAACTTTTACCCCTAAATATTGTTCTTTATACAACTCTAAGAAAATGCATATTGTAGTTCAATTTTTAAATTCGACAACCTAGCCATAATTTGACATTTTGGTTGAAATGTCAAGTCCGTTACTGGTCAAATCCGTTACCAAATGTCAAATTCGTTACCATAGAGTTTTTGATCAATATTTCAATCATCACAAACGTCATTTTAAGCTTCAGGGCGCAAATAATTTCAAATGAAGTTGGTTCTAGGCTCTATGATATAGTTTAAAAGTGAGATTTCATATTGATTTTGTATGGTAATGGACGACAATTTTCCTTGCAACTTACAGTTTTACAACAGCATTTGAATACTTAATTATTCATCAAAGTGTACAAATAGTTACTTTTTTACAGACCTACAATATGTGACTAAACATCTGTTAGTATTTCTAAAAGAAAATAGCAAGTTAAAAAAATTACTTAAAAATTTTGAAATGTAAGCATATGGTGAAAATGACCCATAAAACCTATCTTGAAGTAAATAAACTAAGACGAATATAGCAAAAAAATAAAATTTCAAAAAATACAAGAACTAGTTTTATTTATTCATGTTACAGATGTTTTATGCATAAACTGCAAGAGCGCTTCCACTTAACGACACTATAACGACGAAAATCGACCGATGATACTTGGACGATAAACAGGCTATCATGTCGTATATTGCTCTGTTTTTCAATTCAACTGATATCGTTTCCTATGGCATCACTCTCTTTCAAAAAATTAAACGGATGAATGATTAACTGGCCAACGCGAAAGGAGTGACGAGTTCTTTCCGGTAAAAATGATATGATGAACGATTTCGGCTAAACGGAGACGACACAATTGTTATAGAATCGGTTTGTAAAAAAGCGCATTGCATATGTTATAATGCATTTTGAGTGCACGACTATCGGGTACGATTTATCGCTGTCGTATCGGTAAGTGGTAAAGCGCCGCAAGTCATACGTTATACACTAATGCTCATGTTCCATTCGATTCATTTCGGTAGTAGCAAAACTATTGACAGCACATGTGATACATCCCCCCAGAAGCCATCAGCTTCAACACATGATAACTGCGTACTATTTGCAGTACTAGTTTGTTGAAAGGCAAGTCCTTTTTTAACAGAACAGTAGTTTATTTCTGCGTATTGAAGTGAAATCTCTATGCATTTCAACGTTGATGAAGCAAAATATTGTATTTTTGAAGACATTTCCAAAGTGAAGCCATTTTCTGTACTGGTGGTTAATAATTAAAGCGTATGAATAAAATAAATCTGTTTTGCTTTCTAATTTTTCAGTAGTAAATAAAACAATAAAATATAATCTTATTTAAAACTACAGAATTTATGTTACGAATGATTTCAGACCTTTTTGCTGTTTTTTTCCCCTTTTTTTTTTGCAAATCCCCTGCAAATTTAGCTATGATTAGCTGCACATACAGATTGTCTACGGCTATCGATCTACAATATTCGAGTAATGAATATCTAAGTAGTGAATGCTGCGAAATTTAAAATGTAATTTACTTGACTTAAAACAAAATCATGCTTTTAATTACTATTGAGAGTATAAAATATTTATTACAACTTCTTTAAATTAGTTCGAACTCTTTCTGGAACATTATAGTATCCAAAAAAGTGATTCTTTATTGTAACCGATAGGATAGTAAAATATATTAGGGTCTTTTTCACCAAATGCTTACATTTCAGAATTTTTAAGTAATTTTATTAACTTGCTGTTTTCTGTTAGAATCACTAACAGATGATTTGTCACATACGTTTATTAGGTCTGTGAAAAAGTTATTGGTTGTACACTTTGATGCATTATTAAGTATTCAAATGTTGTTGAAAAACTTTAAGTTGCAAGGAAAATTGTCGTCCGTTAACATACAAAATCGATAGGAAATCTTACTTTTAAACTATATCATAGCGCCTAGAACAAACTTCAGATGAAATTATTTGCATCCCTGAAGCTTAAAACGATGTTTGCGATCATTAAAATATTGATCAAAAACTGTATCGTAACGGACTTAACATTTGGTAACGGATTTGACCAGTAACGGACTTGACATTTCAACCAAAATGTCAAATTATGGCTAGGTTGTGGAATTTAAAAATTGAACAACAATATGCATTTTCTTAGAGTTGTATAATGAACAATATTTCGGGATAGAAGTTGAGAAAAAGTAAAAATTAATACTAAAATCTTTGGTATTGGACTTGACAAAGAATAAAAATACGCACCTGGAAGAAATCTTGTGCGAAACGCCACAGCAATACTTCTCGACTCAGGAAAACAAAATGGTACGAAATAGTTACGTCAGTAGTTTGTTAAGTTAACTGAATACGTGTTACCATCTTTTGACTGCAATAAATACCTTTTTTAGCTCAAATAATCTTAGGGTAACGGACTTGACAAGAACTGCCGGACAAAATATATTCATACATTTCTCAATGAAAAAAGATTACTATTGTCAATATTCATTATGAGTATCATATACTAATAGTCAATGTATAAAAATAATTTGTTGTATATAATTTTTTATACATTTAAGTATATAAAAAAATAGTTGAACTTACGAAAATTGGAAATGGACAAGCGTTTTTGCCTTGATTTTCATTTTTAAAGACCTCTATAAAAATAAATAACTAAATTTCAATAATTTTTTGAGTGATAAAATTTTTTTGGGGGTATTTCTTGCAGAAAATAATTGTTCGCAATGAATTAAAAATATAAGTTATGCTTCAAAATCGTCTTTTTAACCTCCGGACAGCAAATGTAAGCAAATTTTGAAAATGACCCATTACTCACTTTTGAAAATAAGGGCAAGTCATTTTTAATGTTACGCGGGATAAGAAATGTTTCACTACAAAGGGTAAGACCGAATTTGCACTGAGCTTTTGTAACTAATTTTTGTAATTTCAAAATTTAATTATGCAGTAAAATGAAAACCCGTTTAAGTTTGTCTAAATGTTCATTATAATTTTGTAAAATGTCAGTTAGTGCAATATATTTTTCTTGAAGAAGTTTGAAGTTTTGGAGACTTGAAACAAAATAAAGCGAGGTTAAAGTTAGCAAAGCGTATTGGTTCATAACCAGGATAGTTAGTAATGGATTGTAACTGGTTTTAAAGTATCAAAATGCATATCGTGATGCATTTGAGGGGAATAAATGCTATTGCTAAATTCCTTAAATTTCAACAAGCCCTTTACACCAGGGTTTTGGGCTTTGCAATCTTGTTTTCATTGCACGCGAAATTTAAAGTGCTATTAATTAGAGATGCAATTTACAAAATGGAAGAAATGTGATTATGATTTTTAATTTAAACTGAAAAATTACGCTAAGAAGAAATCAAAACTGCTCTTTATCACAGAAAAAATATTAATTACAAAAATTCCAGTCAAATTATCCGTGACAATTTTGTCCTGCACAATCGTATGCTTTAAACTAGATGTAACTGCTAATTTGGTTTGGGAGCTAAGAATCCGGTTTAAAAAATACATTTTTCCTTTGAATACAGTTCAATGAATTGGGTGTAAAATAACTTGAAAAAAAAAAAAAAAAAAAAAAGCTAAAATACAGTAATCTTTTCGAAAAACTTTCGATAATGTTTTGAACAGTTTTTGACTTGGCACTTGTTTTACACAACAATTTTCGACCAAGAAGCAGTAAGTGCAAGCTTTACCGGAGCCTCTTGCAATTCTACAACGAAAGGGTTAATGTTCCCAGGTAACGGGGGGTTATGGTGCAGCAGTTCCTCACACAATGTAACACCGGAAAGAGCGGAAGCGAAGCATACGTATGCGATGCCTCCGCACATTGACTGCTCTAGCGGGTTAACGAACGGAATCTTTTCCGTAAGCATATCTAGACAGTTACACTGAATTGTCATAAATGCTGTAAAAGGGTAATGTTCGCAGTTTGACGTAGTAGTTATTTTACACAAAATATACTTCATTTAGCCTGTTTTTGAAATTTTTTCCAATGTTAAAAAAAAGTGTTAATTTGTAAAACATTTAAACTTATTCTTGATTATAAAAAGATTTTTGTTTATGGGAGGGAGGGGGGATTGGGAGGCTTATGGGTGGGGAGTTATGTAAGAGGGTTAACGAACGGAATCTTTTCCGTAAGCATATCTAGACAGTTAGATCGAATTGTAATGAATGCTGTAACAGGGTAATGTTCGCAGTTTGACGTAGTAGTTATTTTATACAAAATATACTTAATTTAGCCTGTTTTTGAAAAAATTTCCAATGTTAAAAAAAGTGCTTATTTGTTAAACATTTAAATTGATTCTTGATTATAAAATTTTTTTTGATTTTCGGAGGCAAGAATCATAGTTTCCTTTATATTTTGTTGAATGAAGACTTCATCGAAAATCTAGCAAGTATTCCCGACTATGTCTGATCTCAATCATGAGAGAATTAGGCTTGCATATTTTTAGGATAAGTAGTCTGTAATTTACGTCATTGTTTTATCGACGCATCAATGAATTTTCAACAATGAACATTTCTCAGATTCAGAATGTGATGTCGTTATTCATTAAGGTTTTTACAGAACGATTCAAGAATAAATTCAATTTCATGACTTATTTTGAGCAATGCAGACGACCATGCTTTTAATGCCGCAAAAAGGTTCGAATATTCAATTTAGCTGGAAACAAATGGGTAACTGGTAAAACAACAGCAAGTGACTAAATGGGTAACTGATAAAAATAAACTGCTCGCAAATCTTGTACGCACAACTAATGTCACTATTCTATGCATTTTTGACAAATATTTTGGATTTAGTAAAAATACTTTTGAAGGGTCTTTTAATTTTCTGAATTTCTTTATTTCCTAATTTGCCCTGCACGACTAACAGTATTCAATTATAATTCCTTTATTTAATGTATAGCTAGTAAGCGAGAATATACATATATTATAAAAATATTTTCTTACAACGAAACATTCAGTTTATGGGCGATTCTCTGTAAACTGGTAATTGGCTGTCCGGACTGAGCATTTCAAAAATAATAAAGTGTAATGAAGTAATTATCGCTCTTAATACAAGTAAAGCATTAATACTTTGTGGCCCAATTGTATTTGGAGTAATAACAATTTAATTTTTTTTTCTAGAAATTATCTAAGCGCCAAAAACACAGTCCCCTGGCTGTCCCAATCCCATAGTCTAACTGTTAAAGATTGTATTTCAAAAAACCTATTAACACTACATTAATTTGGCAATTAATATCTAAAAATAGAATAATGAAGCTACATTTTTGTTATGAAAAAAGGTATAATTACCTATTTCTAAAACTTAAAATTGTCATGTAAATTCTGTCCGGAGTTTTTTCAAACAGTCCCCTGCAACAAATTCAAAGCTGTAATACGAAAAAATCTATAACTTTTGCAAATTTTTTTTGGCATGAAGTTTAAAGTAATCAGTGTGAATTTGCCGAAATCGCCGAGAACGGTGTTGAAACGCTACTTTGCTTAGTTTGAGAGCCGCATTTGTGATGAAAGTATGCATCAGGGTCGTTGCGAAAACAGTCCTCTGGGAAGTGATTTTATTAATGTCAATTAATTTAATTATAAAACATATTAGTTATTATGTCCACGATTTGTGCTTAAATTTATAGGTAGTCTCGTAACTAATTATGTTCCAATAGTTTTGCAGATATTACGCAACAAAGAGCAAAAACACAGTCACCTAGCACAGTCCCCTGCCTAGTTATACCAGGCGGGGGACTTACCCCCTATCATGATTTATCAGAAAAACACGAACTTTAATTGGCCCTCTTTTAAACCAAAGTAATAGATTCATTTTCTGAGCAATAGTATTATAATTATACGAACATTTCAAAAAACCGTGCCCGGACAGATTTCGTGTGAAAAATGACGAGTTTACAGAGAATAGCCCTTATATCAATCAAGATTTCTCACTTTTCTTTAGTAAGAAACGTGAAACAAGAAGATTGATGCAAGAAAACAACATCGACAAATCTTGCAGTGAAACTTCCGTTAAAAACATTTGCGTGGTTCTTGATTTCACAAAGGTTTATTTCTATGTAACAATACGATTGTGTGCTCTTATTTGTGAGACGTTGAGTACATAACAGGTGAACGTAACATCGGACCAAAAAAATTTTGTTTTGAAACCCGAATCTAGATCCTTCAGATAATCAACAGGTATATTTTACATGCTAAGTTCACACTTATTTTTCTCTTAGAATTTGCTGTGATTGATACCAATCTAGCTTTTTTCTTATGGGAAGACAATTCAAACGTGCTTTTCTGAAAATTACCTCTGAATTACCGTATTCGCAAAGTCTCATTAAATTTTCCCTATTATGTAATAATCAGGTTACATTTATTCTTTTGAAAGAGAATTTATTAGAATCTTGGTATTGTACAATTAGTTAAATGTAAATTAATTGTATAGTGAAATATTACTTTCAAAGTTATTATTTTGTTATTATTGTTAGATAATAATTATTGCATTTGTTTCTCATCAGTTTGTTCATGTGACGGAATGAATATTCAAGCTAATTTCGTTGAAGAATATATGGGTCATTTTCACCATATGCTTACATTTCAAAATTTTTAAGTAATTTTTTTAACTTGCTATTTTCTTTTAGAAATACTAACAGATGTTTAGTCACATATTGTAGGTGTGTAAAAAAGTAACTGGTTGTACACTTTGATGAATAATTAAGTATTCAAATGCTGTTGTAAAACTGTAAGTTGCAAGGAAAATTGTCGTCCATTACCATACAAAATCAATATGAAATCTCATTTTTAAACTATATCATAGAGCCTAGAACCAACTTCATTTGAAATTATTTGCGCCCTGAAGCTTAAAACGATGTTTGTGATGATTGAAATATTGATCAAAAACTCTATGGTAACGAATTTGACATTTGGTAACGGATTTGACCAGTAACGGCCTTGACATTTCAACCAAAATGTCAAATTATGGCTAGGTTGTCGAATTTAAAAATTAAACTACAATATGCATTTTCTTAGAGTTGTATAATAAACAATATTTAGGGGTAAAAGTTTAGAAAAATTAAAAATTAATACTAAAATCTTTGGTAACGGACTTGACAAAGAATAAAAATACGCACCTGGAAAAAATTTTGTGCGAAACGCCACAGCAATACTTCTCGACTCAGGGAAACAAAATGGTACAAAATAGTTACGTCACTAATTTGTTAAGTTAACTGAATACGTGTTACCATCTTTTGACTTTAATAAATACCTTTTTTAGCTGAAATAATCTTAGGGTAACGGACTTGACAAGAACTTCCGGACAAAATATATTCATACCTTTCTTATTGAAATAAAATTACTATTGTCAATATTTATCATGAATACCATACACTAATAGTCAATATAAAAAAATAATATGTCGCATTTACATTTTTTGACCATTAAGTATAGGAAAAAAATAGTTGAACTTGCGAAAATTGGAAATGGACAAGCGTTTTTGCCTTGATTCTCCTTTTTAAATACTTATATAAAAAAATAAATAAATTTCAATAATTTGTTGAGTGATAGAATTTTTTTGGGGGTATTTCTTGCAGAAAATAATTGTTCGCAATGAATTAAAAATATAAGTTATGCTTCAAAATCGTCTTTTTAACCTCCGGACAGCGAATGTAAGCAAATTTTGAAAATGACCCATATCTACATTCATAAACTGTAATTATCTCGAATGATAAATCTGCAGTTGAACAATTTGTTTTTTGAGTTCACATTATGAGTATATACTCGTTCCCGAGGCGGGACTTTTTCATCAGTTTTTTCCAAAGGATACTGTGACATCCCAGAGACATAAAGGATGATAGTCTAAATTGTTTTTACAAATTAAGAGGGGTGATAGTACCCACTTAGACGACCAATAATAACAAAGGATCACTTGTCAATCTGGGAGGCAGAACAGATTTACGTAGAAATGAATTCTGCGAGGTGAAACAATATAAGCAAATGTCCTCTTACGTCGTTTTGAATCTGCTTACATAATATATCATGTGAGTCGTTTAGGAAGAAATTATTTCCTCGAAAGTGCGTTCTTTGTTGCTGAAAAAAATTGGAAAAAATAGTAATGTTGTTCAAATTTTACGTAAAGATCATGAAGTAGAATAATGCAAATTATTGTATCCAATCAGATTGGGCAAAGTATTTCGGCTCATTCGTTTCAATGATTATTTTCTATCACAGTATCGTGTAAGACTAGGATAAAATTCTAGTCTTATACGATACTGTGATTTCAGATTATGAGCTTTTTTCATGTTGTATTCTGACACTGAAGTCAAGTTTCGTCGCTTTTTACTAATTAATGCTGCGTAGGGGAGAGTTGCCCAAAACGGGATAGGCGGGCAAAACGGGATAGTGGGCGTTGGAGCTTGACTGGTGGTACTATCTCGCAGGAGACAGGCTACACTGGTTCCCGTTCGCCATGACAGCATACTCAGTTAATATCTCAACTCTAGCCACGTATTTCGCAAAGAAATATTTTTTCAAAGTTTTCAATTGAGATTTTTACTTACTTTTTACTTTTTTCGACTGCAGAACAACTAGAATTGGATGGTTTTATGCAAAAAGGAGTTAACCCACAAAAACCTGATTTTGAGATAGTGGGCTTTAAAGTCAACAAACTCTGGCAAAAAGCATGGAGCTCTATATCAATATACCAATGATATGTTACCATGAAATGCTGATAGGGCTTAAATATTTTTGCTTAATGTAGAAAGCAACTTATTTTACCATCACAGTTGGATAACTCATTTTTTTATGTTTTTTGGGTTAACTCCTTTTTGCATAACACCATCCAATTGTGGTTCTCCGTAATTCGGAACAATTCCGGTTAGAACTGTATTTTGTTCATAGCTCTTTTAGCAACAATTTCATGTACTTAAATATTGCTAGTGAGTGGCGGTTCCGGGGTCAGTCCTTTATGTTGTCAAAAGCGTCATGGTCGGGCAAAACGGGACACTTTTAGGGTGCCCAAAACGGGATACAATTTTGATGTGTCCCGTTTTACCCGACCATTTTCATAAATGTTTTTTCAATGTGTTTAAACAGCTCGAAGCGAGCTAGAGATTCGCAAGTGGATGTTCAACTATCCTGATAAAGGGATTACTATCTACGAAGTAGGAAACATGTTCAATGCAGCATTTTAACGAGCAGCTCTTGTCGAAACTGCTGTGAATGGGTTAACGCAAACAGGCATTTTCCCATATAATCCCAGATGTCTTTCCTGAATATCTCTTCGCTTCCTCTCTTCCAACAGATCACCCATTGCTGGATGCTCAGAGCATGACGTTCTAACACCCATTTAATCATTCACTTCAACAGGAGTCAAAGGATTTGGACTATACTATCGCCCTTCACTGCCATTTTCTATATTACCCAAAGAAATTCTACCTCCACCGCGAGTGATTGGACCAAGAACTCAAAATAAACACGATAATAGAAGAGGGAAAACATCATCTATAACAAGAAGCCCATATAAACTTCAGTTGGAAGAAGAAGAACGAGAAAAAAAAAAAAGACCGAGAAAGAACTTAAAAGCTGAAGAAAAAAAGGGCTGCCAAAACAAGTCTCTTAAATGTTCCGAAAACAAAACAAATGAGGTGTAAAAGAAAACCAGGTGGAGATGCAAAATAGGCATATAAATTTTAAAAATGTTGCTCTGAACCTGAAAAACCCCACAAACATCATTTGCAAAAATGGAAGAAAATGCACGTAACATGAAAAAAAAAACCGAAAAAAAAAATCACCAGTTAGTCAAGGTTGAACGTCGTCGTCTTCAGAAGATGAAACTGAAAAAGATGAAGCATGTATTTTCTGCAACGCTCTGCATCTTGAATCGAAATCTGGAGAAGGAAGCTGAATACAATGCTCGAGCTGCCAGGGATAGGCCACGAAGCTTATTCCAAAGCAGACTAAGAAGACGACACATTTTTATGCGATTTCTGTGTTATGTAATTTTTCAACTTTACAATTACGTAGCCTATTTTTGGTCTAAAAACTAAATCAAAAGTAAAATCAGTACAAAATAATAACATACAATTCCCTATCCCGTTTTACCCACCCTTGGTCGGGTAAAACGGGATCGTATAAGACTTTTTGAAACCAGTATTTTTCACATAAATAACATCGAACAAATATGACAAAATTATTTTTAGTAATATAAAAGATGTACACTTTTAAATGGCGTCTAACTTTGGAATGTAGGGTCACCCGGGGCAATTCCTGGTCAGCAAGTTTCTGGGGTAATTCCTGGTCACAGTCCTTTTTATGTCTTAATAATCCTTCAGCAAAATGAAACAAATCACAGAGGTACTCTGAACTATCTTCATTGCAATTCATCACTTAATTATGAGTTGACTGTGTATTTAGTTTGAAAAAAAAAATCTTTTTAAAATCGCTTGTTAAATTTCGTAAAACAAGATTGGCCGTAGTTTTGATACATTTATACAAAGATCGTGATCAAACTCAAACTTCTGAATATTTTCCTTTTTCTTTTTTTTGGTTGAATTAGGTACCATGTCAGTTACTGAAAAATAGTTTTGGATTTACCATTTTTGTTTTGAATAATTTGCAGGAAGGCTCCAAATAATGCCCCTGGCTACTGGGGTAATTCTTAGTCAGTGGGGTAATTCCTGGTCAGTCCTTTTTTTAATATTTATGAATTATTATTTCACCTATTATTGACATATTTCATTGATTTAAACTATATGTAACTCTGTGAGCCTTAACTGCAAAGTTAACTGTAACCGCAATGTAACATTCTTATCTGTTAATGATAAGTATACGATATACTGAATTTTTCTTTGTTAAATTTCATCCAATTATTTTATAAGTTTTAATAATTATTCTTAATTATACTAAGAAAAATGCTTAATTGTAAATGCATTGTACTATTCACTTAACTGTTCACCTTAACCTGTTCATAACAGACAGAAGCATGTGCTCAGTGTGTATGGTGCATGTGCACCATATTTTTTATGGACCTATTTATTTGGTAGGTGAAGATTCATTCACAACATATATAAAAGCTGTAGCTATTGCATACAAAGTGTATAAAAGGTATTTTGGCTAAGCTTTATTAAGTAAAGCTATTATGTTGAAAACAATTGCATTCTTCCTTAAAAAAACTAAATACAGTGTTTAATTAGCTATATATATAAATAAATTCTTTATCTAATTAGTTTAATAACTTGTATTAATAATGTGCTTACAAAATGTATGTATTTTCATCAATCATGTGAGTGACCAATAATTGCCCCGTAAGTGGCCAGGAATTACCCCATCTCTGGGGTAATTCCTGGTCACTAATTAACGACAATTATTCAAGTTCATTATGTATTGTTGATATCATGAATATTTTATTCGATGGACATCCCAATGTGCTTCTTCCATACCAAAATTTGTAACTCGAACTTAGATAGATTTTGTGATAATTGGATGTTAATGCTTTTTGACCAGGAATTACCCCAGGTGACCCTACCTTGTACACAATAAGAAATAAAGCGAAGAATAGGTTAGCTATCCCGTTTTGGGGTACTTTCCCCTATGCTACATATCGTTTTGTGTGTTATGTTTCGCCCTTAACTGGTGGACCTTATTCTTGTAGAAAGGAGAAATTTGACTTTGGCATTCAAACGCACTGTCACGTTTAAAATAAATGGTCTTGTATATGTCACTTACTGTACTAATTCATTTGTATTCCTATAAATAAATAAATTAACAATGGAAATTTCCTATTTTTTTCCGATTAATTTTGTGGAGTTCACGAGAAATATAATGTTGGGATTGCATACACCCCACCGCTTATGTTACAAAAAAATTACCTCTCGTCAGTTAAAGGTTAAATATTCTTGCTATTTACTTCCGGGGAACTTAAGAGGAGATTTAATTTTAAAATGCCCAAACAATTAATTCTTCTTTAAAACATGATCCCATTTATTTCTGGCGATTCTCTGTAAACTCGTCA